>JAODAL010011857.1:0-15000 GCA_025379985.1 Phyllomedusa bahiana | reverse complement strand
ACAGTAATAAAAAAATAAAAAATAAAAAGTACAAAAAAAAAAAAGTATTAAAAGTATTAAAAGTTTCCCCATTTTACAAATAAAATCATTAAAATAAAAAAGTTACACATATTTGGTATCGCCGCGTCCGAAAAAGTCCGATCTATAAAAATATAACATCATTTATCCCGTACACTGAACACCGTAGAAGAAAAAAAAAATTCCAAACGCCAAATTTGCGTTTTTGGGTCATTTTACGTCACTCAAAAAAATGGAATAAAAATGATCAAAAAAGTCGCATGCATTCCAAACTGCTAGCGATAAAAAGTACACTTCAGCCCGCAAAAAATGCCCCCTCACTGACGTCCGTAGGTGTTAGTACAAAAAAGTTATTGGTCGCACAAAATGGCGCCGTGGCGCAAATTTCAAAAATAGAAAATGTTTGGAATTTTTTTACGGTACCAAAACATAACGGAAACCCTACATGTTTGGTATTGCCGGATGCGTAACAACCTGAAGAATACAGATAACACATTATATTTACCGAAGATTGAACGCCGTAAAAGCAAAACCCCCGCAAACATGGCGAAAATACATTTTTTTTTTCACAATTTGTCCCACTTGGAATTTTTTTGCGGTTTCCCAGTATATTTTATAGTATAGTGAATAACACCATTAGAAAGTACATCTTGTCCCGCAAAATAAAAGCCCTCATGTGTCTATGTAGGTGGAAAAATAAAGAAGTTATGGCTTTCAGAAGGCGAGGTGGTAAAAACGAACGTGTCACCAAAAAAAAACGCCGGGTCCTTAAGGGGTTAAAAATCATGTCCAGATAGCACAACAGGAAACAGGCCCTGCTTCTGTCTCCCCTCTTTCCCACTTGTTGTCCATGTAATGTTGCCAGTAGTACAGTGACTAGTATTTGGTGGGCATTTCCAGGTGTCTTCTGTTTTTGGAAACATCTTAAACCTTTACAATGTTCAACATCTGTCCACATCAGCACCAAATCTTCAGCATAGATATGATGTTTACTGATAAAATTCTGTCTGCCTGCAGCCATCACTAGGTGGCCCTCAGGAGCACATACACTTTACGCAATATGATAGAAGCTCAAGTTGCTGTGTCTCTATTTGCAGCTCCAACTGGATTTGGCCCTTGTCTGTTGTGTTCAGTTTACACCTGTTTTCATGCCACTTGTTCCCATTTTGAACTAAATGGGAAATATGCCCCAAACATACCTAGCATTTCTAATTAAAGCAGCTGCAGAAAATATGTATTAAAACTTATAGAACCCTTTATATAGTCTTGCCTCTAAATGCTTGTACTGTGAAAGTAGGACAAGGCTTTGTGAAAAGCTCATCTCCATGTGTTTGATAAGAGTGTACATTGATAAAATTCTGTATCCTCTCAGGAATAAAAATCTGATAATCTGATAATTCAATGAAGATCAGGCAGAGAGGAAAACGCATTGCTGGTGTGTGCAGCACATAACGCTTAAATCCTCCTGGAATTTCGTGGGATGAGTCAAATTCTTTCAGCAGCTGCTTCACTATCAGACATAATGGCAGAGACCACAGAGATTATTTTCTCCACTCACTGAGCAAATATTTGTGACCTAGAGCTTTCCCTGCCCTTGTACTGTCCATGCAAAATTCCACATATTTTTTTGCACCCATGTACTAAATGCTGGACTGCTGTCTATTTAGATTTACAGTAAGTGTGAACACAAGACCTAGTGGAACTTAAATGGTCACAAATTGTGTTAGAGTTAGGCTATGTCTACACTGCCTGAAAACCAAATCCTAAAAACGTTCATAAAACTGAGTTTTTTGTCCACTGCCTGTCAAAAGCTGCTGAAAAAACTGCCGTTCTTGACACCTTTTGCTTTTTTGTGCACGTTTTTAGCGCAAAAATGGACAGCTTTAGAGTTGCTGTGTATTTCTGCAAAAAAAAGGCACCAAAAAACATCCGGCACTTTACATAGACTCCAGTAATAAATTTTGTTCCCTGCTCAGTCGTTTTTTGCACCATGTATCAAAAGACAACCAGTAAATAAAATGAGATGAAAAAAGACGTTCTGTATAGACAGCAGGACATTTTTACTATACTAGTCTATGGGCCGCTCCCACTGCCGCGGAGGGGGAGGGGGGTGCGGCTTTTCACCGCTCATCACCCCCTTCACATTGATATGCACATATTCCGTCCGAAAACCGGATGGAAGAATGTGCATGTTCAATGTTTTTCGGGCGGCCCGCGGGTCCCCTGCAGTGGGGACTTTTGCACGAGTTTTAGAAGCCCGTTGTGCTCGTTTGCGGACGGTTTTTCAGACAGCCTGCAAAACTGAAAACCATCAGAAACACCGTCCACAAACCTGTCCTGTGGGGACATGCCCTATGGGACCTTTTTTTAGTCCTTTTTTCAGCGGTTTTATAAAACGAAAAAAATTGAGAAAATGGACGTTTTTGTGTGCACTGGAGACATAGTCTAAGGCCCTTTTCACACTGTGTTTAGCAGTACACATTTACTGTATGCAGCGGCAAAACTCCTGGCTTATATGGTAAACATATCCATAGACCTTCATTAGCCAATGGAGGCCAGAAGAGTGAAATTTTGGCTTGTGTTCAGGGAGTATGCATCTAGGTACAGTATAAAAAGAGCTTACGGTAATTAGGTTGTAAATGGGACAAGCACATGGTCTGCATTAATAACACTTCTTTGTTTGCATTTTTACTTGTGGTTGATGTTTTTCCAATTTGGGTGTGGATTAAATAGCAAACATATACCATTTAGAATTAATATAAAACTGACATTATTGGCAAATCTGTTTACTGCAGTTTGTTAACATCTTGGACACATTTTTTTCAGATAAGAGGGACATATTTTATGTAGTAGAAAGATATTCTGCGTATTTTGTTGGCACTGTTTTATCAAGTGGTCTCTTACCGGTGGTGTAAGATTTTGGGAGCAGAGCCATGAAAGTAAAAAGGCATCGCTAGCACTGGGAATTGAGGGCACATGCCAATGGCTCTATATCTTTTACTTAGTCTACTTTAGGCCTGTAGCCAATGAAAGGTCTGGAACATGCGGTGCATGTCAGTGTCCCAACCCAGGTGAGGTGATATTATTGCATTGCCATACTTGTATCAGGTCAATTACAGCATGGAGAGGACCCAGCAACTAAACTTGGGAAATGGGATATGTTTTTTTTAGCGGAGAAGGGGCACTGTTAATGGGAGCGCACAAGACAATACTATATCAGGAGCCATAAATATCTAGGGAGTCCAACAAAGAGGCATTATTTATGTGTGGGGGCACAATGTGTTCCTTTTTTCTGTGTGGGTGCACTATTACTGCGTGGCAATCAAAAGGAACTATTGTTGTTAGGGCCCACCATTACTGTGAGGTACAAAAGACGGGTTCTTTTACTATGTGGGGTAGCAAGAGAGCTTTAGTATTCTCTGAGGCATTATGCATGGAGAGTTAGTTTAGAGGTGAGAAAAGGTGGAGAAAGGAGCTGAAAAAGCGAGGAGCCAAAGATGTTTGCGCAAAGTCGTTGCGTTGTGGAATTATTGGTTATTTTAGCCTTCGTATGCTGGATTTTGACAAAAATGAAAAAAACACCCCCAGATAGAAATTTAGCATGGAGTTGGGTCACAGACAGATATGTAAATGATTACAGGTTTTGTCTCATTAGACACTGGGTTTGCCATAAGGGGGCGTAAAAGTCGGTCACCCCTGGTTGTGATACATGGGATACTAACCAAAAAGCAATATGTGCAGGACTTCCTGTGGCCACAAGTGTTGCCTCTCATGACAGGGCTTCCAACTGGCATTTTTCAGCAGGATAATGCTCACCCACACACAACAAGAGTTTTCCAGGAACATCTCCACCAGATTGCAATGCTTTCTTGGCCTGCTCAGTTACCAGGTTAATTGCCAATCGAGCAGTTATGGGACCACTTGGGATGGCAGCTTTAGCAACCTGTGAGTGTATAGGATGTAAAGGATCTGTACTGAAGGATGTCATACGAAATCTGTATGCCTCCATGATGAACCGTTTTTTATCTTGTATCCAAGCTGAGTACTAGAGCCTTTCAGTTGTACAGTTTTCCCTAACAAATTTATCATTCACTCTAATCCACGGCATGGATTTTCGGCCGGTTTTTCAGCCGGTTTGCGGTTTTTCTGACCGCCTGAAAAAACGGCCGAAAATGAGCACAATGGTACTCTATGAAAAACCCGTGCAGCAGTCCCCACTGCACGGGTTTTTCTGTCCGGCGGTTTTTCCGCCCGCGGTCTGGTCGCAAAACATTAAACATGCACATTCTTCCGTCCAGTTTTCGGATGGAATCTGTGGATGTCAATGTGGAAGGGGAGGGCTTTTCTCCGCTCATCGCGGAGAAAAGCCATACCCCCTGCGGCCGTGGGGACGGTCGCAAAACAGGACAAATACCGGTCGGCAAACCGACCGGTATTTATCCTGTGCAGTGGGGATGCGTCCTAATACTGTAACCACTTACATATAACACATATAAAATTTCATTTGATCCAAACAACTCCTCCTCGATGCATTATTTTATTGTCAGTGAGTATTCCTTGTATAAGTTGTATTATTAAGTAACTGTATTTCTAATATTTAGAGGTCTATTATCAGTCATAGAATATTGTCTTCGAACTATGTTGTATATATACAACATATGTATATGTTATTCTTTGGAGGGATCGGAGAAATATCTTCTTAGATCCTAGCAACATCACAAATTTTCCTTAAGACCTTAAGATTCTTAAGATTCTAGTTATGCCCCTTTACATACTTATATAATTGTCTTCAAAGTTGTCTTGCAAATAAAATGTATTGTTCAGTGAGGCCAGGTTAGGTAAAAAAGAATAAAAAAAGTTATACTTCTCTACAGCTTCTCCACTCCTGCAGCTCTGGAGCTCCTGGTGATCCTCTAGGTTGATCTTCCAGGTTCTTATCCGGACACGCAATAGAGGCAAGCGTGAGCCTCCACTTTGTGTTGGGATGAGAACCTAGAAGTGAAGTGAAGTGGATCACCAGAGCAGCAGCAGTGGAGGACCTGTAGATAAGTATAACTTTTAAAGATTTTTTTTTACCTATTCTGACCTCATTGAAGAATAATTTTGATTTGCTACACAACTACTTTATTGTTTCCAGTGTATTATACTTACTCAGTTTTATTAATCTACATGTCCAGACAGGTTAATGGATAGCTAAGTATTATAAGACACAAACACTATACATACTAAGAGAATGAATGGGCTCTAAGCTGTTGTTGTTGGAATGCTCTCAGCTATGGCACTCGCATGCTTGTGCTTTTTATAGATTGATTCAACAGAAGGCAATTAACCATGACTTTCCCAAGCATCCCCTGGTCATTTATTCCCCATCTCCCGCTTGCTTTTGCACTATTTTATAATCCCTCTATTGTGACTCATATTTCCGCTGTTAGATTGAATTGGCAAACAGTGGTATAAAACTCTCAGCACCCTCTAAGATCAGACTGGCCAGGTTATTGCTTTTAAGTGTTTAAGTAATAAAGTTGGTTCTTCATTAGTTTCATTTTTAGTGATGAAGTAAGAAAAAAATCATTTATGATAAATATCTTAATCTTCTTTGTAAATTATTGTAAAATCAGCAGTGGCATAACTAGAATTCATAAGGCCCCATTGCAAAATGCGATGGGGTCCCATCACCTAATGACTATAAACTAAAACAGCAGCATAGATAGATAGAAATAATTAACTTTTGTGTAATTAAAGGTATAAATAATTCCGCCATATATCAGTGAACCCAAATAGTACCACTTTAAAGCAGAAAACCACCAACTACTTGTACCTGAGTGGGCTTCGATCAAGATGCTCTGATTGAGAGCCCAAAAGGATTCAGGCAGTATTAACAAAAGTTTTCTTTTAGGCTATGTTCACACGGCTTATTTCGGGGTGTATTTACGGATGTATTTACGTCCGTAAATACGTCCTGAAATACGTTTCAAATAATGAACAATTAGATTAGCATTGATTCCAATGTAAAATACGCCTCGTCATTCACACGAGGCGTATTTTCGCGACGTATTTACGGGCGTAAATACGTCCGTAAATACGATCGTAAAATTAAGTCCCCTGTCACTTATTGAGGCGTATTTTGCAAGTAAATCACCATAGTAAAGAATGGGGAATGTATTTACGATGCGAAATACGTGCCACACTTTGTGACACATATTTGAAACGTATTTCGGTACGTATTTACGGACGTACATACGCCCCGAAATAAGCCGTGTGAACATAGCCTTAACATTTTGATTTTTAGGAACATAACAATGCAGTTACATGACAAGAATCTTCAGAATTAAGCAGATGGTAAATATTTGCAAGTCAAATGTATGTCTAAGATAGATAAGATGATTGTCTATAATGATGGTAGTCCCACATTCAAAGCTGTTTGATTTTTAGGAGTAAAACAATAACAGTGCAGTTACATGACAAGAATCTGCAGAACTAAGCATATGCTAAATAGTTGCAAGTCACATTAATGTATAATATAGCCAAGATGAATGTCTATAAAATGATGGTAGCATCATGTACAAAGCTGTAGTGGGTGGTGAGATATGGAGCCTGAAAGTCAAAAGATCAAAACATTGTTACCATTTTGCTTGTCAGTATATGTTCTACCTTAATAGCTTGATTATTATATCATAAAGTGATAAAAAGCCTGATGTTACCATTTTACTACAATAAAGTTATCACTTAAACATGCGCCGTGTATGAGGGAGTTGGAGTTGGATTTGGACTTAGGGAAATTGAGGAGTCGGAGTCAGAGCTTTGGGTTACCGACTCCACATCCCTGGTAAACATTGCCAGAGTGGATCCTAAAACTAGTGCTTAAGCATCTCCATAACCAGTGCCAGAGTGCTCCATAAACAGTGGTGTTCTTCTGTCACTAATTTTTGTCATCAGAACAGGCTCCAGGCTTTGTAAGATACTTGTCTGCCCTTCTAGGGGTTGAGGAGGTCTGGGAGACTCCACAGGAGTTGGCACGGCTATGCTGTTACAATATCCCAGCCTTCAGAGATTGTGATGGATGAAAGCAGACATATAGAAAGATGAACTCCAGTGACATCTGTTCTTGTTGCACTTTGTTAGAGCCACGCATCTACTGGCTCAGCCAGTGCCCAGTTCTTGAACAATGGAATTTTTGTGCGTCTCTGTCACTGCATGTCTCAGGTCATATTATGAGGTTTTTTCATGTGAGGCTGCTTATTCAGTAAAAATGAGTGGTTTCCTCTTTTCCAAAGACTGAAACGTTAATCAAAGGATCTCTGGATGCCTTCCAAATATTCACTGTAACACACTCTGCCATTTCCAAATATCATTGCTTTATATTGGGATTCAGTTTCAGATATGTGTGACTTGTTGGTGAGAGATTCTTACAGCTTTATAAGTGGAACCAGAGAAAACAGCTTGTCCTGATATAAAGATCACTATAGGTTTTTACATGTTTTACACATATATTTTGTAGCAGTTTAAAATCTCTTAATTCTGTTTTATTTGAATTAAAGGGAATGTGTCATCAAAAAATGACTTATTGTTTAACTCACATTTTTATGTTAAACACATTTTGTAGGAATTTTTGGTCATGTTTTTTTTTTAATTTTCCAGATCACTTTCAATATTTTTTTTTTTAAATAATTCTTAAGTCCTGCAGTTTTCACTTTGGCCACTAAGCCTAATAATCGTCTGACACTTCCTGTTCTGTTTAGAGAGCTTTTCAGCAGTGTGCTCATTATCAGTAATTGCAGGGTCAGACTGAAAGGAGACACCATTGTGTACAGATAACACAGAATCCACCAGTCACAAGAGGAGATGTCACAGCTCCCCCTCTCCCCTCCCTTCACAGTGAAAACTCTCCTATACAAGTCTATGGGACAGAATCTGTCTGAAGAATTCTATGTGCATGAAGTTGCTGTAAAGTATCTCTCTGACTGCTGTTAAAGCAGTACAAGCGAGAATGTCTTCCCCACAATCATATATAGACGGCCAAATAGAGAAATCTACAATCCGGAAATAAAAATGACTGAGAGGAAAAGAATATGGATCAGGGTCTTGATTTAATAAGTAAAAAAAAAAATTGGCGACATATTCCCATAAAGCTAAAACAGGCTGGTAAAGGGGCCAGAGATATTTCCATGTGCTTATTGTGTCTATCTAAACCCTTGTGTCTTTGAACCAGCTTCTTATTTCAGGTTGTTAAAATTACTTTTCTGGTCTTACCAAAGATCTGTCTCTGGGAATGCTGAGTAATATCCCATATGACTTTTATTGCTCCCAGACAGGTTTCTACCCAGCTTTCCCTGACTCCTAAATCGGGGTGCACCTAATAGAAGACATTGGGGCACATTTATCAATAGTGTCTAATTGTAAGACAGTTTTAAGTTAGACCAGACAGCCTTACAATGCGTCACGTTTATCACAGTGCTGATAAATCTGGTGCAGGTTAGAACTGTCTAGTCTAAGTTTGTACCACTATTAAGTTGGCTTACTTTTCCGCCACAAACTGCGACAAAATTCTGTTGCATTTTTGTTGCATTTTACGCCATGCCCATTTCCTGCTAATCCACACCCCTTTTGTTAAGGGCACACCCCCGTTGTCGGCCGAGGCACAGAAGCATCTAAAGCACATAGTAAATGTGGCGAAAAGCTTTTAAGACATTATTTTTGGTGCAAATTGTGCAAGAATTCTTGCCGAACTACCTTGATAAATGTGCCCCAATGTGTTTTGGAGTACTTTTTTTATTCTTCAGTTAAAGGGGTGATCTTACCAGGGCTGCGAAGTCAGAGTCTTGGAGTCAGAGTCTGTACCCATTTTGGTGGAGTCGGAGTCGTTATAAAATGAACCGACGCCAACTCCCAAAATATATAATAAATTGGTACAGTTAGTTCAATGCAGTGCCAAGAGCAAGAGCAATTGGGTCCGGCCAGTGCTACTGCTCCCATATCTTCAGCCTCATCAGATGAGGAGTTTAATTTTGAAAAGTATTTGGATGACATGGAGCAGGCAGAGCATTAATGCAGGGAAAAGATTCCGCTCCCATAGCAAACAGATTGACCAGTTTAAGCAAAATTTTTCACTTGTTTTCAAAGAAGTACAGGAGTTCAATTGTTCATCAAAACTTACTGTGCATGAGGCAATTCCTTTTTATCGTAAAATTGTTAGAGATGTTGCCCCTGTGGTCACCGCTTTGCCACCATCCTAAGTTTTGTAGAGAGGCCATTCTCTAGCCTGGAAATAATGAGATCAGATTTGAGGTCATCTATGAAGGAGGATCTAATGGAGGTGATATTATTTCTCAGAACAAATTCATAGACGCCACAAATGTTATCCAGTACGTTTTTATTGAAAACTGTATTTTCCCACTTACTGCAGCTTTTTGCATATTTACAATTTTAAGTTTTTTGTATTCTAAAGTTGTATCCAATAAATATATTTTACATTGACAAGCAAAAGGGTGACAATGTTTAGAACTTTTGACTTTCAGGCTCCATATCTCACCATCTGCTGCAGCTTTCAACATGTGACTACCATCATTTTATAAACTATCATCTTGGGTATCTCATACATAGCTTTGATTTGCAACAATTTAGCATATGCTTAGTTATGCAGATTTTTGTCATGTTATTGCTTTGAATATGAAATAACGTCCATCCATTCCAAAGCCAAGAGGTGGACATCCAGGCAAAATATCAGTTAACAAGTCGGTTCATCGCAAGGTCTGAGTTCTAGCACGACAGACACGGCAGTGGAGGTGGCTCGTATGCTTCTTATGAGTGAGATCACAGACGTCTAAGCAAACACCGTGTAATGCGCATTACAGAGGTCTGGAATGATGGCCCAAAAAAAGGTGAAGATGCCTCGACTTCAATCTCATCGTAAGAAGCGTTGGCTTTATTTCCAAAACAGTACAAAAAATGGAAGATTGTAAACGGGTGATTTGGAGCAATGAAATGACTGTCAATAGACCAGGCTCTGATGGGTGCAAATGGGTTTGGAAGAAACAAGGGAAAAGGGGGCTAATGGATCGAGAATCTGAAGAAACTGTCAGGTTCGGTGGAGGAAACCTGATGATATGGGGAAGTTTTATAGCCAAAGACGTTGGATACTTGACCAGGATCATTGTTGATTTCAATGCTGAGCTATATGCGAGTGTCCTACAAGATGAGTTACTTCATACACTCGAGTACTATGGGTATGAACAGAAAAACACAGTGTTCCAGCAGGACAACGACCTGATGCATACATCAAGGTTGGAGAAGAATTGGTTCAATGAAGTAGAGTTGCTGTATTGGCCTCCACAGTCCCCAGAACTAAATCCAATCGAACACTTGTGGGTAGAGTTGAAGAAAAAGCTGTATTTGTATCCAAGTCCAGTCTGCACCAACACAACTTTGAGAACGTGTAGAAGAGACCTGGGATCAGATTTTGGTCAAGACATGCTTGAATCTGATCCAGAGCCCAGAAGGATGCAGGCAGTTTTGAAAGCTAAATATGGATTTACCAAGCATTAACATTTTGATTTTTAGGAACATAACAATGCAGTTATATGACAAGAATCTGCAGAACTAAGCAGATGCTAAATATTTGCAAGTCAAATTTATGTATAAGATAGATACGATGATTGTAGCCTCATGTAAAAAGCTGTAGTGGATGGTGCGATATGGAACCTGAAAGTCAAAAGATCAAAACATTGTTACCATTTTGCTTGTCAGTGTCTGTCCTACCTAAATAGCTTGATTATTGTATCATAAGGTGATTAAAAACCAGATGTTACCATTTTACTACAGTAAAGTCATCACTTAGACAAGCGCCATGTATGAAGGAGTTGGAGCCGGGAGTCAGAGTTAAGGAAATTGAGGAGTCAGAGCTTTGGCTTACCAACTCCATAGCCCTGGCTCTTACCATGCTGTTTCCCAGATTCTTCACAGGTTCCCACTACCTGGTCAGGCTGTGGGTGGTTCTACAGCAGTGATTGTCATTTAAACTCTGTTATTCCTAGCTCAGTTTGTTAAAGGGACATTGACAGTGGAAGGCTTTTAACAGCATGGCAGAAGGCTGCAGAGTTCTAAAGGGTTGAAGTTAGAAGAAAGATAAACAAGCTCATGTGCTGCTGATAAGACACAGCAGGGAGTGATGTCACCCTCCTGGCCAGGGCTGCAGAGAGAGAGCTGGTCGGTAACTTCGGGAAGTTTAAGTACACAAATAGGAGATAAGAACTGCTCTAACTCTAAAAGGAAGCAAAATTTGCATAGGAATGATTTGGTAATATTTTTATTTACCGTATATACTCGAGTATGAGCCGAGTTTTTCAGCACAAAAAATGGGCTGAAAAATCCCCCCTCGGCTTATACTCGAGTCACTGTCGGCGCTCGGGCGCTGCAATGGCCCGTGCGCCGACAGGAACGCTTCAGTTATATGCGGCTCCTCAGGGAGCGCATATAACTGAATCCCGAGTCAGCTTACAGCGTTCGGGCGCTGCGGTGGCCCGTGCGCTGTCAGCGATCTCTTCGCCTGCATGCGACTCCTCCGGAGCGCATGCAGAAGAGGAGATACCACCGCGGGGCAGAGAGCGAGCACTCCCTGCTCCGCAGTGGACTCCGGGCGGCCGCAAACTCGCGACCGTCCTGAGTTTCCGGCACAGGCCTGAGTTGACGTCACCCGCCTGTGCCGAGAAGACCGAGGAGTGGTTGTTTTTTGTTTTAAAACGATGCCTATACCTGCCTAGTACTGCCTATACCTGCCCATACCTGCCTATACTACTAATGCCTATACTGCCTAGTACTGCCTATACCTGCCCTATACCTGCCTAGTACTATCTATACCTGCCTAGTGATGCCTATACCTGCTTCCGCCTATACCTGCCTAGTACTATCTATACCTGCCTAGTACGCTATACCTGCCTGTACCTGCCTAGACTATCTTACCTGCCTAGTACTGCCTATACCTGCCCTATACCTGCTTAGTACTATCTATACCTGCCTAGTACTGCCTATACCTGCCCTATACCTGCCTAGTACTACTATACCTGCCCTAGTACTGCCTATACCCTGCGACTGCCTATACCTGCACATACTGCCTAGTACTATCTATACCTGCCTAGTACTCGCCTATACCCCCGTCTGCTAGTACTATCTTACTGCCTAGTACTGCCTATACCTGCCCTATACCTGCCTAGTACTATCTATACCTGCCTATACCCTGTCTAGTACTGCCTATACCTGCCCTATACCTGCCTAGTACTATCTATATCTGCCTATACCCTGCCTAGTACTGCCCATACCTGCCCTATACCTGCCTAGTACTATCTATACCTGCCTAGTACTGCCTATACCTGCCCTATACCTGCCTAGAACTATCTATACCTGCCTAGTACTGCCTATACCTGCCTAGTACTGCCTATACCTGCCCTATACCTGCTTAGTACTATCTATACCTGCCTATACCTGCCCTATACCTGCCTGGTACTATCTTACCTCCTAGTACTATGCTATACCTGCCCTAACCTGCCTAGTACTCATCTATACCTGCCTATACCCTGCCTAGTACTGCTATACCTGCCCTATACCCTGCCTAGTACTATCATACTTGCCTTACTGCCTAAACCAGCCCTATACCTGCCTAGTACTATAGATACCTTGCCTAGTACTGCCTATACCTGCCCTATACCTGCCTAGTACTATCTATACCTGCTAGTACGCCTATACCTGCCTAGTACGCCTATACCTGCCTATACCTGCAGCTAGTCTAACCTGCCTAACCTGCCTAGTACTGCCTATACCTGCCCTATACTGCTATACGGCATACCTGTCCTATCTATACCTGCCTGTACTATCTATACCTGCCTATACCTGCCTAGTATCTTACCTGCCCTATACCTGCCTAGTACTATCTATACCTGCCTAGTACTCGCCTATACCTGCCTAGTACTTCCTATACCTGCCTATACCTGCCTAGTACATCTACTGCTAGTACTGCCTATACCTACCCTACACCTGCCTAGTACTATCTATACCTGCCTAGTACTGCCTATACCTGCCCTATACCTGCCTAGTACTATCTATACCTGCCTATACCTGCCTAGTACTGCCTATACCTGCCTATATACTATACCTGCCATACCCGCAGTACTGGCCTATACCTGCCCTAACCTGCCTAGTAACTATCTATACCTGCCTATACCCTGCCTAGTACTGCCTATACCTGCCCATAATACCTGTCCTAGATACCTATCTATACCTGCCTATACTGCCAGTACTGCCTATACCTGCCTATACCTGCCTAGTACTGCCTATACCTGCCTAGTACTATCTATACCTGCCTAGTACTGCCTATACCTGCCCTATACCTGCTTAGTACTATCTATACCTGCCTATACCTGCCCTATACCTGCCTAGTACTATCTATACCTGCCTATACCTGCCTAGTACTGCCTATACCTGCCCTATACCTGCCTAGTACTCATACTATCTATACCTGTCTATACCACTGCCTGCTCTATACATGCCTATACCTGCCTATACTTAGCCTATACATCTATACCTGCCTATACCTGCCTATTACTGCCTAGTACTATCTATACCTGCCTATACCTGCCTATTACTGCCTATACCTGCCCTATACCTGCCTAGTACTATCTATACCTGCCTAGTACTGCCTTTACCTGCATAGTACTGCCTATACCTGCCTAGTACTATCTATACCTGCCTATACCTGCCTAGTACTGCTTATACCTGCCTAGTGCTGCCTATAGCCTGCCTATACCTGCCTAGTACTGCCTATACCTGCCTAGGGGACCTATACCTGCCTATTGCCTGTCTAGGGGGACCTATGCCAGCCTATACCCTACATATACCTGCCTATAGCCTGCCTAGGTGACCTATATCTGCCTATAGCCTGTCTAGGGGAACCATGCCTGCCTATACCTGCCTATAGCCTGCCTAGGGGGACCTATACCTGCCTATACCAGCCTATAACGACCTATACATGCCTATACCCTGCCTATGAGGACCTATACCTGCCTATGGGGGCAATTGCCTGCCTATAGCCTGCCTAGGGGACATATAGCTGCCTATACCAGCCTATGGGATACATAAACTGCCTATACATGCTATACCTGCCTATGGGGGACATGAAACTGCCTATACCAGCCTATATCTGCCTATGGGGAACATTAAACATACTGCCTATGACCTGCTCTAATGGGGAATTAAACTGCCTATGTAATATTAATTTGTGTAATCTCATTTTTATTTTTGATATTTACCAGTAGCCGCTGCATTTCCACCCTAGGCTTATACTTGAGTCAATAAGCTTTCTCGTTTTTTGTGGCAAAAGTAGGTGCCTCGGCTTATACTCGGGTCGGCTTATACTCGAGTATATACGGTACCTTTGCTTACATGTTTAAAGCCAATCAATGTAATGGGAATATCCCTTTAAATTATTTATTTATGGCTTCTTTCAAATAAATGTTTTCATTTAAGGTGAAAATGCTTTATAATAATTGTTTAATGATCATCACCTTGTCATAAAGACCCGATATTCACTAGAAATGGGCCAAATAAAAAAGCATAGCATTTTTTTCTCATGTTTTAAAGTGGGTTATATCAGAATTTACATTTATTACCAGCCCACTAGAACAGATAATAAATGTGTGATTTTCCTCCACTTGATTACCTAGCATGCTCATATTCCTCCTCACTGCGGTTATACAGTGAAGAGCATTGGGAGACACAGGACCCCCATTCTCATGATTAGTAAGGATCCTGTGAAAGGTTTTACTAGTTTATATATGTTGATTACCTTTCACAAGGTATTTCCATTATGTAATGTTCTGGCATATGATAAGCATGAGCCATAACATTATGATAGATATCGCTTTAGCTTTTGTTCTTTAAAGTGACTCCTGGCTAACCTGCTGAACTGGTAAAGGCAAAATCAGTGAAAGAGCTTTT
>JAODAL010011856.1:0-98018 GCA_025379985.1 Phyllomedusa bahiana | reverse complement strand
GACATTTTCACACGAAAAAATTCCATGCAGATTCCAATTATAGATCCCGTATTGGAATGAACATGAAATCTGCATGGAAAGGATATCGGGTAACCTGGACACAGAATAACTGCATTCAACGGCGCCAATTCAGGTCTACATGTGCCTCGGATTTGGGCCACAAACTTTGCAATGCATTTTTCCCAATTGAAGAAAAATTCATGGTGTGAAGATTGCCGAAGGAGGTTTCCACTCATGATGCTTTGAAGCAAAGGCAGGAGAATTAAATTCTTTCCTAGATACCTTTCACTCCTGGCAATGGCCATCATGCAAAAGCTATGCATATACGCAAAAGACCCCCCCCCCAAAAAAAAAAATCCACTCAACCTACAGACTCCCTGCTTCTCCCCAAGAATCAACTCCATTGGTGGACCCCTCCTTCCCCCCCACCAAAACTCCATTGGTGAACCCCTCCAAGAATCAACCCATTGGGGGACCCCCCTTCCCCCCCCAAAAACCCAAACTCCATTGGTGACCCCCCTTCCCCCCCCCCCCAACAACCCCATTGGTGAACCCCTCCCCCCCCACCCAAGAACCAACTCCATTGGTGGACCCCTCCTTCCCCCCCACCCATCAACTCCATTGGTGAACCCCCCCCCCCCCACCCAAAAACCCAAACCCATTGGGGGACCCTCCTTCCCCCCCACCCATCAACTCCATTGGTGAACCCCTCCCCCCCCCCCAAGAACCAACTCCATTGGTGGACCCCCCCTTTTTCCCCCCCCCCCCCCATAAACCCCCATTGGGTAACCCCCCCCCCCCCCCCAAAAACCAATCCTTGTGGACCCCTCCTTCCCCCCCCACCCACAACCCTTTGGGTAACCCCTCCCCCCCACCCAAGAACCAACCCCATTGGGGGACCCCCCCTTTCCCCCCCCCCACCCTCAACTCCTTTGGTAAACCCCCCCCCCCCCACCCAAGAACCAACTCCATTGGTGGACCCCTCCTTCCCCCCCACCCATCACTCCATTGGTGAACCCCTCCCCCCCCACCCAAGAACCAACTCCATTGGTGGACCCCTCATTACCCCCCACCCATCAACTCCATTGGTGAACCCCTCCCCCCCACCCAAGAACCAACTCCATTGGTGGACCCCTCCTTCCCCCCACCCATCAACTCCATTGGTGAACCCCCCCCCCCCACCCAAGAACCCAACTCCATTGGTGAACCCCTCCCCCCCCCCACCCAAGAACCAACTCAACTGGTGTCCCCTTTATCTCTCCCCCGAAACATCAACTCCACTGGTGGACCCCTCCCCTTAATAATCCATTAGTAAATATGTGAACCTTAATCATCAATCTAATATACAGTAGTAAGCGGCTTTTGGGTTAACAGTAAGCCCCACTTCTACCAGGCCCCTCTGCAGTTGCACTTATGTTATACCCACCACTGATGCAACATAACCATCACCACTGGGCCCCAAATTTAATAGCTTCACATTAAGGTGGCCCGGGGTGCATGGGTTTTTTGCCTATATTACTGTATCTTTCCTTACAGGACCACTAACGTTTTTTCTTCTTCCTTTTAGTTCATTATAAATTGCCTCCATGTATATACAGTAGTGCCAGGGATTTTTTTTTTTTTTTTTTTTTTAAATACATTTTTTTTTTTAAATTCCAAAACTCAAAATTACAAGATTACAAAAAACAGCTTTTTTTGAACACTTATTTGGTGACTCACCCTTTCATCGTTACATATACACCTTTCACGTGAATAGGGGGGGGTTCTCTAAATAATTACCCCCATTAAAAGTAAGAAACCTTAGGGTTAAGTGCAACAAATTTCATCTCTTTATACATTACCCCCCAGCCCCCCCCCTTTTTCATGCCGCAAATACCACAAACCAGGGGATAACCACTACAGCAAGCACCCCCGTCTAAAATTCCCGTTTCTCCGAGAGATGCCCCGGGAATTTCCTCATCAGCGCCCCCCCTATCCTGGGTCCCAAAATATAGAACAGGAATACTCAAAAGAAAAGACTTTCCCGCCTCCGTAGCTTAATCTTGCAGCGAACATCTCTTAACCTTAACTATCCACACCCCGTCCTCCAGGGACTGGAAACAGAGGCTCTTATCGAACAACCCCCCGCCAAATTGCAGAGGAGGCCCTGCACACCCCCCCCCATTTCCAAGAATCTCTCAGGTGCCACACCCTGTAATTCCGAAATCACGGTTTACATGACTAACTCCATATTCCGCGAACCCCTTTTTTTTTTTTTTTTTTTTTAAATCAAAATTATATAATAAACTACTAAATTCATGCGTGCACACAACAACAACCAAGAGAGATGGCGCCCCCCAACCAGGATGCATGGCTATTACTGTCACCGTACCCAGCGGATGGAAACCGCTTTCGGAACCGAAGGGGTACTACCCGGGGAAAGCCTGAAACCGGAGCACGCGAGGCCGTGGGGGAGGGAGGCCCTCCAGAGGTGCTCTTATTCCCGCGTCCACGGGGCCAGCCGCTACCCTTGTGACTTGATCTCCATCCCTATGATAGCAGGTAGTAATCTCCGTTCGGGAGGAGGGACCTGGATCAACTTTAAGTCTTCCTAATGTGCCTGAAAGATCTGCTTTCAAGTACCAACTGGATAATACAAAGGGGATTTTTCTTACCTGCAGCCGAATACAGGATTTCTCACGCTGCCACCAAGTCCTGTGACCTGCACGCCAAGCTGCTGAAAGACACAGCATGGGTGTGTGACACAGAAGTGAATCGGTCTTTGCATTCCTATGGGAGGTTCAAAGTCAGTCTCACAGAAATGCATAGAGAGACAGACTTTCAAACAGCAGCAAAAGCAGTGTCTCAGCCAGAGAGAAAGTCAGACTGTTGCATCAGTGAGCAATCCTGTATTCAGCTGCAGGTAAGCAATATTACTTAGGCTAGGTCTACATTGTGGTCGTTTTTCCAGCAGATTCAGTATTCTGAATCCGCTGAAAAACCGACCGTTACTAGCGCTGTGTAGCCCTCAATAGAAAATCCGTGCAGTAGCTACACAGCACGGAAATTGTACTGAGGGAAACCAGAAACGTTAAATATTCTGCGGTAATGAGCCGGATTCCTGCAGCCCTAATTTACTGAGCTGCCGAGAAACCGACCACCGGTTTTTGCGCAAAAAACGGCGGTGCAGCACAGTGAAAATGCCGTCGGATTTTGGATGTATTTTTCACTTAGCTGTGTGGACCTAGCCTTACAGTACAGTGTACCCAAAAGCAAATTCTATTGCACTCATACGGGAGAGGAGACTACAGTGGTCCTTAAAAGGGTGTACATACTTTAGCAATCCCCTTTTTATTGTTCTACAACATCTAGAATAAATATTGAACCAACTCCGCACACAATGAAAATACATTACTACTTGTACACAGCCACCTTGCAGATCTTTAGTCTTCACAGCCTGAAAGATTTTCCAATCAATAAATAATGGTGAAGTTGCTTTACCCACAGGTTTCCTACGGTCCTGACACTGTGGATCGCGCCATTTCTGGCTGCCTTTACAGCAGCAGACTGTTGTGAAACAACCCTGCATCTACCGGCTGAAGAGTTGAAGGTAATGCCCTGTTCCCCTGAAAATAAGGCAGTGTCTTATATTAATTTTTGCTCCTAAAGACGAACCAAGACTTTTTTAGGGGATGTCTTATTCCTCCATGAACAATAATTCACATTTATTGTTGAACAAAAAAAAAAAAAAATCAACCTGTATCAATATACTGTAGTGATTTTATCACGAACATCAGCATAAGCAGCCAAACTCTGGATTGTATAAAAAAGGCACTAGGTCTTATTTTTGGGGAAACAGGGTATACACTGCGCCATAAATATGGAGACACTACTTCTCCTATAGGGAGCAATTGATCTAAAGAAGAACATACTAGGAAATTGCTGGTTTTTTTGCAATTATTAGCCTGGACTCACACATTGCATTTTAAAAGGTGTGTGCGTTTTTTTTTTTTGTTTTTTTTTTTGCTTTTTTTTAATGCATTTTTTCTAACAGTCAAATTTGGATAATGATTTCACACAGGTGTTGCAATTTTGAGTGAACACCACATGCATTTCCAAAAGTGCATGCGCTTTTTTAAATAAAATAAAAATATATCATGTATTTACTGCATTAAAGGGGTTGTCTCACTACAAGGATCGCTGCTTTTTATGTTAAAGATCTTGCAAAAACAAGTCACTTTGCAATATGTGTCCATTTACAGTGTCCTACCTGTTCCTAGATATCCCCTCTTGTATGGGCTGCATCAGCTCCTCAGGTCGCTATAGTTACAGACCTGTGTGATCTCTCCTGATAGGCTGCTAGTGCTGATTGCTGTAGCTACAGACCTGGCTTCTACTGCAGCCTAGTAGAAACCAGTAAACACGCCCCTAAATTCAAAGCGAAACCAAGAAAACAGGACTAAGGTAAGATGAATCAAGGTAGTGAGAAAACCCCTTGAATTAAAAACCACATAAAAAAAACAAAGCAACGTGTGAACTAAGCCCAGCCCACATCTGTGTTTGGTTTTCCATTCGTCTATCCCACTTTGGAATCGGAAAAGAGCAGTCGCCTCTATTCTATCATATATATAAACTTTAAATGTTTGGTGATTTTTTTGTTACTTTTAAGAAAAAAAAAAGAAAAGAATTTTAATTACAATAAAAGGAAGCAGAAACAAAAGTACGTTTCCCTCCCTCCCACCTGAAAGATCTGTACAATGGGTCCAATAAAAAAAAAAAAAAAAAAAAAAAACACACCACAAAAACAGATGTTTGCACTTGCGTTTGTATTAGTTAGGTTTTAAAGATCTATTTATTGATTTTATTTATAGAGTGCCGTTATATACAATAGCGCTGTACAGAACTGGTCAATCACATGGTTTCCTGTCCCCACTGGAGCTCACAGTGTAGATTCTAGAGTAACCCAATTTCTGTGTTTCGGAGTGTCGGGGAAACCCACGCAAACTTAGTGAGAACTTAAAAACTCCTTGCAAAATGTTGTCCTTGGTGGGATTCAAGCCCAGGATCTTAGTACTGCAGGGCAACAGTGCCAACCACAAAGCCGTGCTGCAACTACCCACTGAGCCATGGCCAACCACACAGCAGTCGTGCGGCACCATGCCACCCATCGAGCTGCCATGCTAACCACTAAGACACCAAGCTGCAACGTGCCAATCACTGAGACACTGTGCTGCGCCGGGCCAACCACAGAGCCGTCGTACTGCACCAGGCCAACCACCGAGACGCCCAGCTACCCACTGAGGTGCTATGCTGCACTGTGCCAACCACTGAGACGCCCAACTACCCACTGAGCCGCCGTGCTGCACTGTGCCAACCACTGAGACGCCCAGCTACCCACTGAGGTGCTATGCTGCACTGTGCCAACCACTGAGATGCCCAACTACCCACTGAGCCGCCGTGCTGCACTGTGCCAACCACTGAGATGCCCAACTACCCACTGAGCCGCCGTGCTGCACTGTGCCAACCACTGAGACGCCCAGCTACCCACTGAGGTGCTATGCTGCACTGTGCCAACCACTGAGACGCCCAGCTACGCACTGAGGTGCTATGCTGCACTGTGCCAACCACTGAGACGCCTAACTACCCACTGAGCCGCCGTGCTGCACTGTGCCAACCACCGAGACGCCCAACTACCCACTGAGCCGCCGTTGCCCGGCACTGTGCCAAACCCACTCGAGACGTGCCCAAACTGACCCACTGAGCCTGCCATGCTGCACTGTGCCAACCCTACCGAGGGACGCCCCAACCTAACCCACTGAGTGGCCGCCAACTGCAGCAACTGTGCTGCCAACCCACCTGAGACGCCAACTACCCACTGAGCCGCCATGCTGCTACTGTGAGGCCAACCACCGAGACGCCCACTGACCCACCGTGAAGCCGCCATGCTGCACATGTGGCAACCCCACCTCCACTGAGACGCCCAACTACCCACTGAGCCGCCATGCTGCACTGTGCCAACCACCGAGACGCCCAACTACCCACTGAGCCGCCATGCTGCACTGTGCCAACCACTGAGACACTGCGCTGACCACTCAATACAGATCACCTCCACAAAGTGAAAAATCAGGGACTTTTTTCACAAAATCAATGTGACTCGCAGGCCGTCCAAATATTTATTTCTGGACACAATTTTGGATATTTAGTTTTTATGTTCATTTAAAAAATAAAATAAATAGAAGGGTGTGGGTTATTGGGCTTTTTCACACCAGTGACTTCACCATAAATGCACAGTAGTGGGGAGGGGGTTGTAGCATTGAAAGGCTGATCTCATTCATACTACAGGGGTTTTAGTGTATTGGAGAAAGTCAAGCGGTGAAGCGCTCGCGCCGGACTCATCCAGTGAATCATTTCCTCTTGGACGTAGGAACCGCGCTTCACTAAAACAAACTACAGATTAAGCCCTTGTCTGATTTATGAATGAGCTCGCTGAAATTACAAACCTGCGCACGGATCCATCAGGACAAATAGGAGCCGGAAGGATTTTTTCCCTTACCCCTTCTGCTGTCCGTTTTTTTTTTGCACTTAAGACCCTCCCTTTATATCGCTGCCTTCACTAAATCTAAAGAACAGTTGTCCGCTATAGAAATGAATATGAGAGACAATAGGGCCCTTTATGTTGGCGCTTCCTCTCCGGAGAAAGGATCCACATTGTCATTTTCAGCTGTTGGGACACGTCGGGTGAGGGTCCACATCTACAGAGAAGGCACTCAGGTCATCCTATACGAGATAGTGGGCTCTCTAGAGACAGACTAATAGAGGGGCGAGTGCAAAACTAAAGGGGGGGCTGCGTGGTAGTTAAAGGGGTTGTCTCACTACAACGATTGCTGCTTTTTATGTTAAAGATGTTGCAAAAACAAGTTACTTTGCAATATATGTCCATTAACAGTGTCCTACCTATTCCTAGATATCCCCTCTTGTATGGGCTGCATCAGCTCCTCAGGTCGCTATAGTTACAGACTCCCGATAGGCTGCCAGCACTGGTTGCTATAGCTACAGACCTGGTTTCTACTGTAGCCTAGTGGAAGCCAGTAAACACGCCCCTGAATTCAAAGTGAACAAGAAAACAGGACTGAGGTAAGAGAAAGCAATGTAGTGAGACAACCCCTTTAAAGCCTCAGTCACAAAGTTGCACCCTGTTCCATTGCTTGCAGGGTAGCGGAGATGAAAGAGGATGTCTCCGATGTTCTTCAGGGTGGGATCTTTCTAGATGAGACGTTTAGGACACGTGAGCCCATATCTTTAATCATTGACCTATCTGTTCCTAATATATAGAAATGGGTAGCAGGGGCGAACACGGACTGGCCCACAGGTGGGTCCCTGAGCACGGCAGGCCTGGTTCTGCTTTTCAACTAAACATCCTCAGTTGAAAACCATGGTGTGGAGCAAAGGGCCATCAGCTCCTGTCCCCGACAATTAGTCTTGTAGGCTGCAGGCCTAAGGTGCACGAGAGGTCATTAACAGCAATGGGTAGCAGTGGCGGACCGAGATCTCCCACTGTGTGGTTTATTTTAGGCCAACGGCTGCCTTAGGCCTACAAGATGTGTAGAAATACTCTCCCGGACAGGTGGCATGACTGTCACTGTATCCAGGGCGACAGGAAGGATAAGGCAGGCGACCGCCTCGGGTGTCCCTTCATCTAAGGCAGAAAAGAGGGAGCAAGGAAGGATGGAGTGAACTGAATTTTCCATAAGGGGGCGCTTTATGCCTTATTTGCCTAGGGCACCAAAATACACCAGAAAATGGGATGCAAGAAGCTATGCAGTGGGCTGAATTTTCCATAAGGGGGCGCTATATACTTTATTTGCCTAGGGCACCAGAATACACCAGAAAAGGGGGCGCAAGGAGGTATGCAGTGGGATGATTTTTCCATAAGGGGGGCGCTATATGCTTTATTTGCCTAGGGCACCAAAATATCTTGTCCCAGTCCTGACTGTATCACACACCTTGTACTTAGGGGAGCAAGTTGCTCAGCAGGGGAACCACGAGAGGCAAGCTTTATTTTAAAAAAAAATTTAAATTGAATTTTCATTAAGTGAGCACTACTAAGGATGGGGGTCCAACCTAATCACCCACCCAAGGGGGTGGCCAGACTATCAGTGTGGTTCAACACTGGGCAAAGGTCACGCACATATGAAGCCAAGGCCAGTATGCAGGCGTACACACACCAGGTGCCACAGGGGCCATACTGCAATCCAGGACTATAGGACTACTCAATCAGAATAGCCCAGGTGACCACTAATAGTTGGCATACACCAATTAAAGACCTAGGCATAGTTCATTTCAGAGATGCAGCAGGTTATCTATCCTGCATGTTTGCAAATGGGTTCCAAGGTCACCAGCCACCTCTGTGCTCTAGCAGCTGTGTCTTATCAGCAGAAGGGGCAGGGCAGCTAGGGCACAGGTGCCTCTCTGTCTAGAACACACGCTCCAAGCTATTACTACCTTATAGCATGCAAAAAAAAAATTAAAAAAATTTCAATTTGCTCAAAAACAGGACTAGGCCTCCTCACAGACAAGACTGACGTAACGACCACCGAAATTGGTTAAGATTCTCCGTCACCGTGTAATCTAGGATTTCCAAGTCACCAAAGCCTGGTTAGATAACTGGTTTTCTATTTTTGAAACAAAAAAAAAAAAAAACACCCTGTGTGTAAAGAATCCCATCGGGTGTGTCCACTTCGACATTCCTTTTCAGGAATTCCCCCAAAGCATCAACCTGCTGCATAGAATTACATTGCAGAGCGATCCAGCTCTAGATTCAATAACTATCAACAACCTTGTGACAAATTGATCACAGCGCCCGCCTAATCTGATCACTGAGCAAGTGTTGAATTTTCCTGCAGCGCCACCACAGGAGAAAAGCAGCATTACACAGTGTCCACTAAAATGGTCAGCGTAACGCAAGGATGTTATCGGGGGCTTTCTGACCTTTGTAGCCGTTCCTTGTTCGGGTCAAGAGGAGAATCTTGGTGGAATTAGTTGTGACGCCAGTTTCAAGTCTAATTGGAGTTACTCTCACTATTTTTTTTGGGTCTTCTTAGAGGGGTCTTGCTCTTTGATGTGGCAGTGTGATATGTACAGGTCCCAGTGGCGAGACCTGTACATATCTCAGGAAAAGTCTTCACTCAGAATAGAGAAATCAGGACCAACCTATCCATGGGGCACACCAGGAAGTTGCCCAGGGGCCCCACAAGCATAGGGGCCCCAGATCATGAATGTATGTCTAAGGAACCCAGTGCACATGCTTCAGATCCTTGAGCAGGCATTGCCTTTTTAATGATTTGTGTGTTCTTAGGACTGTTAGAAACCATGATGGAGCAGGAAGCCATTGACTCCCTGCTGTGCCAATTAGTCTTGTAAGCTGCCTACAAGATGTCAGCGGGGTGTCCTGATGTAGGTGGGGTGGTGACATAGGTGTGCTTGGGGTGGTTAGCAGCATGGTCTGGTGTGATGTCCTGTTTGGGCAAAGCCCTCCGCAGTGGTAGCCATAATTTCATAAGGATGACTTTGCAGAGAACTTGGCAGGTTTGTGCACGTCTCTCCATTCTGTTCTATGGCAGTTCCCAGTACAGCGGAGCGCTGTGTTCTCTCCATTCTGTTATATGGGAGTTCCCAGTACAGGGGAGCGTTGTGTTCTCTCCATTCTGTTCTATGGGAGTTCCCAGTACAGGGGAGCGCTGTGTTCTCTCCATTCTTTTCTCAGAACTCCCATAGAACAGAATGAAGAGTTGTGCGACTGTTCTGAAACAGAGCTGAATATTTAAATCTGCATCATTCTTGTTAATTTGTATATTTTGTTCTGAATTTTTCTGCTTTTGAAGAAACCGGGGAAGAACCAGTTGTGAATCCATATTAAAATCTACAAGCAATATGCACGGTGGAAGAAAAAAAAAAAAAAGGAAGCAAAATGCAAATGAAGTGAATCCTTACCGGACACATTTGTAAACAGAACGTCAGATGAATTACTGCTACAATCTGGAAAGGGATCTCATTCCAGAGACATAAGAAGAACTGGCAGTGAAATGATTGAGCGCGCCTCGGAATAGTTCATCACACACGGTAGCACACTGCGTGGATGCCGGCAGGCGGCAGAGGCGGCGCCCCAGGCAGGCAGGCGGCAGAGGCGGCGCCCCAGGCCGGCAGGCGGCAGAGGCGGCGCCCCAGGCAGGCAGGCGGCAGAGGCGGCGCCCCAGGCGGCAGGCGGCAGAGCGGGGGCCCCAGGCCGGCAGGCGGCAGAGGCGGCGCCGCTGCCGCCAGCCCGCAAACACGCATTGTGCTACCGTGTGTGATGTACTAATCCGAGGGGCGCTCAAAAATTTCACAGCCCCTTCTTCTTATGTCTCTGGAATGAGATCCCTTTCCAGATTGTAGCATCTCATAACTGGATATGGGGCTTTAGAAGAGAGACCATGGTACCCAAGTTAGGTCTATGCTAGTTCAGACTATTCAAGGAGACCGGGAGAACAAGAGGGGGGAAGAGTGCAAGAGTCATGTACAGTAGCTGTAAGGTGAACCCCAGGAACTCCAGTACGACACTTGGTCTATGTATCCTATTGATTTTGCAGAATAGGAACCAATGCACACTGGTGGCCAAGCATGGACAGGAGAGTAGAGGAAACCCCGATAGGCCCAGGGTGCGGTGGGGCCCTGAGAATAGCAGGGACTTGTGCTGCTTTTCAGGGAGAAAGACAGGGACAGTGCAAGAAGTACAAAACAGTCCACACCGACGTCAGCAAGAAGGTGTCCTTTTGTATTGAAAGAATCGGTAAAAAAAGTGCAATTTAAAGCTTAAAAAAAGCCCATTGCCAGGGTCGAAAGTTGCACTTGTTTACCAGGATTTTTGCAATTTTAAAAAAGGACCCCTTCTTGCGACGCCGGTGTGGACTGCTATTTGTATTTGGTTTATAGGGTTTGGTCCCCTTTTTGAAGGCGATCGTTGCAAGGTTGGTGATCGGAAAAGTTTGGATTCAGTGCTGCTCTAAATGTGTTAATTTGTACAGTAGTGACAGTGCAAGAGTCATGTACAATAGCCGTAGGGTGGATCCCAGGAACTAGCTCCACTGGTGGACCCCAGGAACTCCAGTAGGACACTGGATCTATTTTATCATTGGTTTTTTTGAGACAATAAACCCAAATGCACATGGGGCCCAAGCATGGACAGGAGAGCAGTGTCCCCAGTAGGCCCATTGCATGGTGGGTCCCTGAGAATAGCAGGCTTTGAGCTGCTTTTCAGGAAGAAAGAGAGGGACGGTGCAAGAGTCATGTACAGTAGCTGTAGGGTTGGCCCCAAAAACCCTGGTCCAACACTGCTGGTGCAAAAGTTCATTCATGAGAACATCGTGCAGAAAAAAAAACCATCCAAAATAGCCCTGGGCGTCTATGTGGCATTCTGCAGAAACTAATAATTCTATGTGAAAACCACAGCCGGCCCAAGGATCAAGGGCCTAGCCCGGCCGGGACAGAAATAGCTTTATTCCATTGTGACACGCGAGGCACGGCCTACCCCCGTAAACAGAAGCAACAGATTAGAAGACGCTAAAACAAAATGTCTGCAATGCAGAAACCTTCGGAAAAGCCGCTCCGACCGACCAAACAATGCAACGGGAAGGAAGAGCAGAGAGGTAAATAAAAGCCGCGGCTGTAAATGGAAACAGATAAATGACCGGCCTACCCAAAACTATTTATAGCCAGGAAAAAATAGAACGTTGACCTTGACAGTTAAAAAAGGCCTTAAAAAATTTTGGTAAGCAGGGGGGGCCGAGGGCCCGGGTCAAAAAATTCGGGTGGGGGCGGTCACCCTTACGTGAGAAGTAGGGAAAATGAAAAAAAAAAAAAAATTATTAAAAATGGAAGGGCGACTGTTCAAATTTCTGCAGCTGCTGCTTAACTGTATGTAGACAGATTACAAATAGTAGGTAATAACAGAATGATCACTATTATTCTCTGGAGGGGGATAGTTCTGATTAGACCATAGGGCAATGACCAGAGCACTACATGGAAGGATAATGGGTAAATATTTTTCTGCATTTGGGAGGTTTCCAACTTACTTCACATTTATCAAGTCCTGCTGATAATAGACCCCTCAGGCCACAATCTGCCTCAAAAGAGAACCGTCAAGCAATCCTCACTGCCGGGCTACGAGAGGAGAAGTCAAGAGAGACAAACCAGGAAGACATGTACACAGGGGGGAACTTTAAACAGACTCTGCCATCAGAAAGGAGCATTTTTCTAAAAACCTATATTCCTTTTGCAGTTTGGCAGTCCCATGCAATTAAAAATTACATAGAAAAAATACTGCCTCATGAGCTGTGGGGGAGAATTTATGTATGGCAGGGCAGACTAATCTCACTTTACTTTATCTACTCTTTAGACATAGTCTTATTACAAACAGTAAATAAGGATATTGGTCCCTCCGCAGGGATAGACAAGATTATATTACATCAGAAGCAATTCAATAAAAGGAAAAAATAAGGTTAATTCTTTTTCTTCACTAAGGAAGTATGGGGGGGGGGGTGCTCAGATTATCGCTGATAATATTTACATGAAAGACAGCCCACCAAGCGATCCTCTCACTGCTGTGCTATCACTGCTCATAAAAGCGGGTGGGCAGCTCCATAGCTTCAGTGTCCCACTTTCTGATCAGGCTGTGGGTGGCTCCACAGCTTCAGTCTCCCACTTCCTGTTCAGGCTGCGGGTGCCTCTACAGCAGTAAGTGACATCTCATCTCTGCTATTTCTAGCTGAACCTGTTAGGACATCGGTGATAGATGGGTTTTAACAGCAGGGCAGGAGACTACAAAGCTCTATAGGGTTAAGGTTTGTCAGTAAGCAACAAACAATCTCCTGTGCTGCTGATAAGACACAGCAGGGAGTAACCTCACCATAGCAGCCACTGCTGGAGCAGAGAGGTGGTTAGTAAGGGAAGCTTGTGGACACTAGCAGGAGATAAGAACTGTTCTAACACTGAAAGGAAGCAAAATCAGAACAGCAATGTATTTAGTAATAGCCTTAATTACCTTGGCCTACATGTTTAATACTAATCATTTTGAGAAAACCCCTTTAGGTCAGCTGTTATGCAGAACTTGGTCCTGGGTTGAAATCTGATATAGAGCGATTTCTGCAGGTGTTCATATCCTAAGGACAATCAATAAAATGGCTATGGGGGCTCAGTCTACCTGGTCCCATAAACTTTGCAAGTGGGTGGCCAAAACCTAGACATAAATCTCTTTACCTGGGTCATAGAAAAGGAACAGAGATACCAGAGATCTGCCCCATTAGGTCCTATCCTGTGCATACAGCATACCATCAATGCAGAAGATGGGTGTTCCCCTTTAAGTCCCAGCAATGGACCAACTTAAAATAATTCTTCATTCATCCCTTCTCTAAATCTGCTTGCAACAGTGCAGCTTCAGATCAATGTATGCATGACTCAGCCTATCCCCCATAGATTATGAGTCAACATAGGATGAAAATAAATTACACCATCAAAAAGCCAGCGTAACAGTAAAGGAGCCAGTAACAGCGCAGATGACTTCACACTGTGATCCTTTATAACAAGAAGCTTTCAGGAACAATCAAATATCACAAACCGAATTTTTCAGAATGGGCATATACACAAGACCACACACAATCTGTTTGTAAGGTCTCCACATTATAGAACAAAAAAAATCAAATTTGATGAGATATAGGGATCTACTCGCATGGTCTGCATACTATAGAACAAAGCAAGAAGCTGAGATATGGGGGGGGGGGGGGGGGTGTGTCTACATACTATAGAACAGGCATCCTCAACCTGCTCCCTCCAGCTGTTGGGGAAACTACAACTCCCATCTTTCCCACTGTTATATATTATATAAATGCATGTTGGTAGTCGTAGTTTCCCAACAGCTGGAGGGCCGCAGTTTGAGGATGCCTGCTATAGAACAAAGCAAGAAGCTGAGATATTGAGGTCTATATACTGTAGAACAAAGCAAGAAGATGATATAGGGGTCTGGCATGGTCTGTACACTATAGAGCAAAGCAAGAAGTTGATATGTGGGGGGTTTCCTTGCAGGGTCTGCATACTATAGAACAAAGCAGGAAAGTTGAGATACAGGGGTCTATTTGCACAGTTTTCATACTATAGAACATACTGATAGCTCTACAGGTGTAAAAAGGAGCTGGGGTTTGAGGCAGGGTCTGCTCACTATCGAACATAAAGAAAGTAAGAAGCTTATACATAGGGATCTATTTGCAGGGTTTGCAAACTATAGAACGAAAGCAAAAAACTGAAATATGGGGATCTATATGCAGGGTCTGCACTAAAGAACCAAGCAAATAGCTGAGATATAGCTGTTTGCAGGGTCTGCTCACTATAGAACATAAACAAAGCAAAAAGCTGATATATGGGGGTCTGTATGTAGGGTCCTCACATTATAGAATGCAAGAAGCTGAGACATAGGGACGCGATTGCAGGGTCTGTACACTATAGAACAGAAATAAAGCAAGAAGCTGAGATATAGGGGGCTGTTTGAAGGGTTTGCAAACTGTAGAAGAGCGAAAGCAAAAAACTGAAATATAGGGGTCTATAGGCAGGGTGTGTGCACTATAGAACAAAGTAAGAAGATGAGAGATGGCGATTTGTAGGTTCTGCAAGCTTGTTCACACGACGTTTTTGTGATCCGTTTTACGGGTCCGCAAAACGGATCTAACAATTGTCAGTGTGATTAACATTGCTTTCAATGGCAAAAGCGCATCGCTGTTCTCACGAGTGATCGCCGATGCGCTTTTCGGATCCGATTTAAGAATTGACATGTCAATTCTTCTTGCGTTTTACGCAAGAGAAATCCCCATAGGAAAGAATGGAGTGCGGTTTGGCATCCTGAAAGCGGATCCAAAAGCGCAGCATACATTTGGGTGCGTTTTGGATCCGCTTTCGATGCCAAAAACGCATCCGTAAAACGCATTGGATTTAAGTTAAATATAAAATCTGAATATTATGTTTGGCTTATATTTAGTTTCATTTTAATGGGAGGGCTAATTTTTCTGATGCAATGTGCTATTGGAAAATGCCTTCATTCTACATGGGTAAAGGAGAGGAGGGTAATGTCAGTCCCACAGCCCCCAGCATAGCACCGGATGCACACGGACGTCGGATCTCCGAGTTTGAAAACTGTTGGTTGATTTAAAAAAGAAATAAAAATAAAAAAAAAATAAAATAAAAAAAAAGGGGGGGGGGGGCAGGTTCTAAAATCATAGGTGTATGTACAGTTGATTGACACTAGGTAAAAAAAAGTTTTTTTTTCTTGGTCATTGATAGGTTATATTATATTTAAATTGCAGTTTGATAGGTCGATTTAAATAAAGCATTGAAGAAACGGATCCAAAAAACGGATCCGTAAAACGCATCCAAAACGTCGTGTGAACAAGCCCTAGAACAAAGAAAGCAGGAAGCTGAGATATAGGGGGCTGTTTGCAGGATCTGCACACTATAGAACAGAAATTAAGCAGTGGGGTTCTGAGATATGGGGCTCTATTGGCACAGTCTTCATACTATAAAATAGAATAGAAGCTCTACCAATGCAGGAAGGAGCTGAGATATAGGGATCTGTTTGCAAGGCCTTCATACCATAGTACAAAGAAAGCAAGCAGCTGAGATACGGGGACCTGCTTGTGGGGTCTGCACACTGCAGAACAAATTCTTGGGATAAGCGTTTTAGAAATTAAACAAGTTGGTAAAGAAAGGCGGCACCATAGGTTCGGATTACATCAAGATTATGGCCTCCTTTTAACGTATACAACAGGGCTTAAAGGGGTTGTCTCACTAGATTGATTCATCTCGCCTCAGTCCTGTTTTCTTGGTTTTATTTTGAATTCAGGGGCGTGTTTACTGGTTTCTACTAGGCTGCAGTAAAAGCCAGGTCTGTGGCCATAGCAACCAGCGCTGGCAGCCTATCAGGACAGATGGAACAGGTCTGTGGCCATGGCAACCTGAGGAGCTGATGCAGCCCATACAAGAGGGGATATCTAGGAATAGGTAGGACATATATTGCAAAGTGACTTGTTTTTGCAAGATCTTTAAGATAAAAGGCAGCGATCCCTGTAGTGAGACAACCCCTTTAAGTCTTTGCATGGATGCCATACAGTGGTATCCATCACCCATAGAATCTGGGAAAAAATAAAACACACCTATGTAACATTTACATTATAGCATTCACCTACACTGTTCCATTCCTAATTTTTGTGGTTTATTGACAGACAGGCCGGACAGAGGCTAAAAGGACATACTTTTAGCTTCTGTTTGACTCGTGTACTAAACATGTCCAATGGGTTACAAGTCAGGAGTTTAATAGGTGTACCTGCTATGGGTAACTAACAATATGATGTGAACAAAGCCTTACAGCCATAGAGAAGGGTTGCAAAATGCCACAAGCTGTAACCTTCCTAATACTCCATGATCAAATTGAGGTGCCATTACAGTGCAATGCAGCTTGGGGCATTTGACTGGTATAGGATGATGCAAATCCTTAAAAGGGGTTGTCTCACTACATTGATTCCTCTTACCTCAGTCCTGTTTTCTCAATTTCAGTTTTGAATTCAGGGGCGGTTTACTGGCTACTACTGGCCTGCAGTGATGAGCTGCTGAGGACACCAGGTCTGTAGCCATAGCAATCAGTGCTGGCAACCTATCAGGAGAGATCGGACAGGTCTGTAGCGTCCAGCACTGGCAGCCTATCATGAGAGATTGAACAGGCCTGTAGCTATAGCAACCAGCGCTGGCAGCCTATCAGAAGAGATCTGACAGGTCTGTAGCTATAGCAACCAGCGCTGGCAGCCTATCAGGAGAGATCTGACAGGTCTGTAGCTATAGCAACCAGCGCTGGCAGCCTATCAGGAGAGATCGAATAGGTCTGTAGCTAAAGCAACCAGTGCTAGCAGCCTATCAGGAGAGATTGAACAGGTCGGTAGCTATAGCGACCTGAGGAGCTGATGCAGCCCATACAGGAGGGGATATCTAGGAATAGGTAGGACACTTTTTTGGGTTTTTTTTAAAAACAAGTTTTTATTGACACACTTCAAAATGACATACAGAGAGTGATACAAGGCAAATACAAAATCAGTGTCATTTTTAACCATTATATACTATCCAAATTCGTGAGGAAAAGGTGGCAACAGGTAATAAAACAACCCTCCCCCCACCCCCCAGAAACATCTACAGTCATGCTATATTAGAAAACACAATCCTCTGCATAACAAACAATCCTCTAAAACGGATCTTCGTCGCCTCGGGTACAGCATTTATTCCCTGCCCTCAAATCCCACTACATATCATCGCACCCATCCTTCTTTCTCCCCATTCCACTCACATCACTTTAAGACGGCCCAAATCGCCTGCCAGGTAGGACACTGTTAATGGACATATATTGCAAAGTGACGTGTTTTTGCAGGATCTTTAACATAAAAAGCAGCGATCCCTGTAGTGAGACAACCCCTTTAATATCTCAGATCTAGGTAAAAATATTATGTATTTGTCAGCAAAGCATTTAAAAAAAAACAAGCCACCCCCTCAAAACAGTGAGGCACATCTACCCATAATAACATGGACACCATCAAAACACTAAATATAGCCAAGTCAATCCCTAAACTATGGGATTTCTATAGATCACATGTCCTCCATAATTGGGTTGTTTTTGCAGAGATGAGGCCACACGTGAAAACCCAAGCAGAGGTCACAGAAGCAATAAGCTCAGACTTTTACAACAAGTTCCAATGCAAATACAGTGATGCAACAAAGAAAAAAACATGTTATTCGGTCTATACATGGCTGTGTGGACAGATCACATCGTGGACATCAGGTTCTCCTAGACTGGAGCCCGAGGCCACCAGGTGTATAGATATAGTGCTTCATATCACCTCTGCCGTCATCACTGCTTGTTTTTACAATAGGAACAAGGGGACACCGATAACTGCAGAAAGGAAAGCGGAAGACCCGGACACCAATATTATTCCCTTGGTTTCTTCATAGGATGGTGAGAAGACCACCAACAGCATCCCCTCAGGAAAGCCAGAAAGGCCGCCAGTCACTGGTAGAGTAAACCGCCTTAAAGGGGTTGTCTCACTACATTGATTCATCTTACCTCAGTCCTGTTTTCTTGGGTTTTCATTTAAATTTCAAGCTTTTTTACTAGACGCTAAAGCCGGCTGAGCTATAGCAACCAGTGTTGGCAGCCTATCAGGAGAGATTAACAGTCGTAGCTTGAAATCTCTCCTGATGGGCTCCCCGCATGATTCTATAGCTACGACCTGTTCAATCTCTCCTGAAGGCCCCAGCATGATTGCTAAGCTACGACCGTTCAACCAGTGCGGGCCCCTATCGGGAGGGTTAAACAGGTCTTGCTATAGCGACCGAGGAGCTGATGCACCCCCTACAAGAGGGATATCTGGGAATGGTGGACATTTTTAAGGGAACATATTGCAAATGACTTTTTTTTCAAATCTTTAACATAAAAAGCAGAAATCCTTGATGGACAACCCCTGAAAGGGGAGTTTCTCACACACTATTCTTTTAAACTTTATCCTGTTTTGTTTTTCATTTTTGAATTCAGGGGTTGTTTACTGGCCGCAGTGACAAACGCTGGGGACACCAGGTCTGTAGCTATAGCAAACCAGTGCTGGCAGCCTATCAGGAGAAGATAAACAGGTCTGTAGCTATAGTGACCTGAGAGCAAAGCAGCCCATACAAGAGGGATATCTCGGAATAGGTAGGAACTGTAATGGACACATATTGCAAAGTGACTTAGTTCTTTTTGCACGAATTCTTTACTTAAAAGCAGCAATCCTCATGTATGAACATAAACTTAAGGATGCAATAATAGTGTATAAGCCATGCAAACAAAGTATTTAAATAATTTTTTTGACTATTCTAAAAGACTGATGGGAAACGAGCTATGACCCTGCAGCTCCACCTATTGAATATAGCATTCCTCAAATCACATCCAACAAACTGAGCCTTGCAATGTGAAGGCGATGTAAAACCAACCAGTATTCATCTGTGACAAAGGTTATTTGCCCCTCATCATGAAGAGTAAAATTAAGTTGTAAAAAAGTGTTAACATATCCTAATAAGGGTGTGGTAGTTTTGGAGACTACTTCATTACGGTACTCCCCCACCAAAAACAATTGCAGCCAATTTCAAATACAACAACCCTTTCTAAAAAAAAAAAAATTCCGACTGCGATTCAACCGTGCGAAAATGATAGCTACATGTTGTATGTAGAAATATTAGGTGAGACCCAATTTAATGTACGGGAACCATAGAAGCCCATTTTAGCCCAGAAGTGGGTGATAAGCTGGGGAACCCCTCTATAATAAGCTACGGCCTGGTTCATATCTGTGTCAGAGGCGCAGTCAGTAAAACCTATCCGGGGGGGGGGGGGGCACCTTAAAAATGACCTATCTTTCACTCAAAACTTGAGCTGTCAACATGTTGGAGAAAAGGTAAACGAAGAGTATTCCCAACTGCATTGCTCTTTTGATATTGCCCTGATCAGAAGAGAAGAGATTTTATCTGCTCGTCTTAGGTTTTCAGCCAAATCTCCCTTCCCGATTAGGCAGATCAGGAAGGGACGTCAGTATATTCTGAGGAGCAGTGTCTTTATCTCTAACAAGATTAGCTAGTTTGCCTTTGATAAGCAATTGTTTTCACTCCTTGGAGCTCTGCTTTTCTATAAATTAAATCTCCTGAATTTGGGTCATCAAGTTATAAAATATGGAGATAAAATATGCTAATCACTGTTATAGAACCACCCACAGCCTGACCAGACCATGCAAGTCTGAAGCGACTTGTGACTCTGTGAAACAGTAACGGACAAACCCTTAAGTTGAACAGCCCAACGGCCCCCATGTAATCAATATCCATGGGGCCAATTTTGGATTTCCCATACATTAATAAACTGATCCATGGGAGCCTCAGATACAGATGTAAGTCAGGCCTAAGACACTGTTCACATCTTTAGCTGAAACTTATCTGAGATAAGCACTGGCATATGATCCATCACAGCGTTGTATTTTCTGTACAGATCTGAACAGAGCCTAAAAGGCTCTTGAACACAAGTAGAAGTGGTACCCCCTGAGCATGGTGAGGGGTGCTAAGTGAAGGAACACAATTCTAGAATGTGTTTGTGTATAGTACATTCTAAATCCACTGCACATCTCATCTTTGATCTAAACAGCATGAAACTTATGGTATACCAAAAAAACAAAAAAAATTGTACAAAAAGGTCCCAACAATTAAAACTTACATAAGAGGGAACTAAGAAAATACTAAGGGTCACATTATAAAACCGTTAGTCTAAAACTCTCCTTTTTGTCCATAGTTATCTATGGGCAAAAAAGTGACAGTTTTAGACACACCCTAAAACTGTTTTCATACATGTGGCCCTTGGGGCTGATGGGAACCGTATCCTAATCACATGACACACAAGTAGGGGTAAGCCCAAAGACATATGTATGACGTCTATACTGTAACCTAAAGGCCACTCATCCTATTGAGCCCTTAGCGGAATAACCGCCCCGATAAGGGCGACCCTGCATTGCTTATACACCTTATCGAGGTTGTCCCCAAGTTCGTCCATATGACAATTGGGTGTGCTGCTACTCGCACAGTACAGTCTTACCGAAATGTAAGGATGACACCACCACCAAATTAATCATGTGCAAAAAAAAATTGCCAAAAACAAGCATAAAAGGTATCCGGTGCAACCAGTCTAAAAGATACACGTCTCAACGCATTTCATTCCGCTGTCAAAGAGTCATCAATGGGGACCCCTATAATGAAAAAGTGACTCCAGCAAACAAGTCAACAATGCACAAATAAAATGTCTGTTCCCATCATGGAGGGGCACAGGTGATGGATAAACTGTTGCTTAACAGGATAAATACAAAGATATCTGTAGGTGCTCATGGGTAGGGATGGTTGTCGTACCCAACGAGAGAGTATGGAGCTGGGATGCTCTCCCACCCCAAATGTCTCCACGAATAAAGTGACACTCAGCGCCTCGACTGGCCGCCGGGACCGGGGAATCCCCGGTGGCCCCCCGAGCCTCTGGGGCCCCGCAGGCATGCCCGTCTCGCTCCCCGGGGCCCGGCCCGCGCCATCTCTCACCCGGTCCCTGGACTCCCGTGAACCTGAGTCCCGAGCGCCCAGAGACCGGCCCGGTAGCCGGGACTAATGTAACCCGACTCCCGGCTGCGCGGTGTCAGCTGGAGCACAGCGCCACATACGCTGCGCTCCGCTGATCTCCACCGACAGGCTGAATGCTAGGCCTTCACCTGGCCGGCGCCGGCCCTAATGCGCCTGACGTAGGCCGGGCGCGTTGACGTCACTTCGCCGCCCGCCTATGCAGGGCGGCGTACGTAGCCGGCGGCAGCTTCCGGAACGGCCGACAGGAGCCAGGTAAGTGCGCCTGTTTGTTGTTTTTTTTTTGGTTTTTTTTTAAACTACCACAGGGCCCTGGTACACAAAAGGGGTGACCTGGCTAGCAATCCACAGAGGGGCCCTGGCTACACACAAAAGGGGGGCCCAGGCTACAGAGCCGGCCCTGGCTACCTATATGGGCCTCACTACAATAGGGTTCTGGCTACTCTACAGGGGCCCTGGCTACCTAACATGGGAGCTGCCCTGCCTACCTATGCGGGCCCTGGCTAACTGCATGGGGGGCCCATGCTAACTGCATGGTGGCCCTGCTAACTGCATGGGGCCTGGCTAACGTGCATGGCGGGGCCCTTGGCTAACTGCATGGGGGCCCTGGCTTAACTGCATGGGGGCCCTGGCTAACGACATGGGGGCCCTGCTAACTGCATGGTCCCGTTCTGACTAACTGCTGGGGCGTCCGCAACTAACTGCATAATGGGGCGTCCTGAGACTAACTGCATGGGCGTCCTGGCTACCTACATGGGGGGGCCTGGCTACACAAAGGGGAGTCCGTGCACCCTATAGGAGCCCTTGACTACAAGGGGGGCCCTGAACTACAAGGGGTCCCTGACTACCCTACAGGGGGGCCCTGACTACCTACAGGCGGTGTCCTTGCTACCTTACATGGGATGGCCCTGGCAATGCTAAGGGGGCTGAACTACAAAGGGGCCCCTGACTACCTACAGGTGGTCCCCTACACTACTAAAGGGGGCCCTGGCACCTAAATACTAAGGGGCTCTGACTACCTACGCCTGTAACTAAATGAGGCGGCCCTGACACTCCTGTCACACTACCCTAAAGCGGGCCCCTAACTACCTGTATACTACCTAAAGGAGAACCCTAAACGTAAGTACCTAAAGGAGACCCCTAAACTTCCTGTTAAACTACCTTAAAGGAGACCCCTAACTTATATACCTAAAGGAGACCCCCTAACTTCCCTGTATCTACAACCTAAAGGGGTCCCTAACTGCTTGCAGCATATATAAAGGGACCCGTAACTACCTCACGCTTACCTTACTGGCAGGAAACCACCTACCTACAGCCTAACTAATTGGACTGCAACAACACCTACCTACAGTCCTACCTACAACTGGTCCACTAACTCTAACTGTAGCCCTATCTACTTTCCTAACTGTAGCCTGCTTATCTACCTGGGGTCTATTTACCTACCCATCCCATGCTAGGAACCCACCAACAACCTGTGGCTGCCTAACCAACTTATCCATCGGGGCCTACCTACCTAAATAGGGCCTATCTAGTACCTGGGCCTCTCCCCCACCCTCCAAGCCCCGTTTAGGATACTAGCTTGTACCGCGCTCCTACCCCTGGGTATTGTACAGAGGTGGGAATAGGTAACAAAAATGCCTGGAAAATTGAGGATTCTAAGATATTGTGTTAATTTCTGCAGGGATGAGCTGTGGCCGGGACAAGTCCTCATGGCGGTCGGGAACGCGATGCAGAAGAAGAAGAAAAAGAACGACACAAGAGAAGAAAGAACGACTCCCAGTCAAGACTCTCACGTGAGTCCCCGCATTTCAGGGTTATTTTTATATTTAATGTGATGTGACCTGAGCTTGTGTCGACCTTCTCTATGTGGTCCACTATACATTGGCGGTGTTGTCGGGTTATACCTGACTGGTGTCTGAGGCTCTATGTTGTCTCTATATGGCGGTGTTGGAGGTTATACCTGAGATGGTTGTCCCTGAGCTCTAGTGTTCTCTATAGGCGGTGTTTGTAGGTTTATAGCTACTGTTTGTCTGAACCTGCTATGTGTCTCTATATGGCGCTGAGTTTGTAGGTTATACCTGAGCTGTGTCTGACCTCTAAGCGGGTCTCTATAGGCGGGTTGTAGTTATACTGAGGCTGTTTCTGACCTCTATGTTGGTCTCCTATATGGGCGGTGTTGTAGGTTAGTACCTAGCTGGCGGTCTGACCACTATGTGGTCTCTATTACTGTGGTGTGTTTTGCTAGGTTATACCTGAGCTGGTGTCTACCACTCTATTGTCTCTATATGTTGTTGTAGATCTATACCTGACGGGTGTCTGACCTCTATGTGCGTCTCTATTCTGGCGGTTGTTGTAGTTATACCTGAGCTGGTATCTGACACTATGCGTGACTCTATATGGGCGGTGTGTAGGTTATACCTAGCGGTGTCAGACCTCTATGTGCGTCCTCTATATGGCGTGTCTGTAGTTATACCTGACTGTGTCTGACTCACTGGGGGAGGGGGGGGGGGGGGGGGGGGGGGCGGTGCCTCTATAAGTGCGTGGTGTAGTTATACCAGCCGGTGTCTTGGACCGCTATTGGTCTCTATATGGCTAGGTGTTGTAGGAGTTATACCTGAGCTGGTGTCTGACCACTATGTGGATCTCTATATGCGGTGTTTGTCTAGGTTATACACCCTGACCTGTGTCAGACCTCAATGTTTCTCCTAATATGGCGTGTTGTATAGTTAGTACCTGAGCGTGGTGTCGAGCTCTTATTTGGTCGCCTATATGCGTGTTGTAGTTATAACCGGACTGGTGTCTGACCTGCAATGTGGTCCTCTATAGGGTGGGTGTTTATTTATATCGTGTTAGTAGAGGGCAGAGTACATGTGTCCCTGATTGTAAGTAGTGCGACGACCACCTTACCCTGTATAGGAGTTAAACACTTTCTTTCTGCGGTTTTATTTTAGAAGCGTGGTGAGGTGCGAAGACCAAGGAAAACTGAGAGGATATTGTATGCGCTATTGGAGGGATGATGTATGCGGCTATTGGAGGGGGATATGGTATGCGGGCTATTGGAGCGGATAGTGAATCGGCTATTGGAGAGGGATAATGTATCTGCGGCTATTGAAGGGATATGTATCGCGGCGTGGAGGGGCATATTGTTAATCGGTGGAGGCATATGATCGGTGGAGGGCATAATTGGTCATGCGGGTGGAGGGCATATTGTAATGCGGGTGAGGGATAAATATGATAATGCGGGTGGAGGGTAGATTTGTATGTGGGGGGGAGGTGATAGCTGTATGCTTGGGCGGAGGGGATACTAGTATGTGTGTGGAAGGCGGCGAAATATTGTAATGTGGTGTAGGGATTATTTGCGTATGTGGGTGGAGGGGGATAGTGTATGTGGTAGGGGGATATTGTTATGTGGGTGGAGGGATACTTGTATGTGGTGGCGAGGGATATGATGTTCTACGATTAGCCCTGTTCCTAATTTATATGTTAAATAGACAGACATTGACCTAACTTGCTATTGTATTACACCCCATACAATTCTGTTCTTCAAACTGTATTATGTGGTAAAAATGGGCGCAATTCATTCAGACAGAAGCGCCGTAATATGTTATGTACAGTAGGGTGGGCCCCCGAATCAACTCCCTGTGCCCCAGCACCCAGTCCTGACACTGTGACACTCCATAAGCCAGCATCTCTCAAACTTACGGCTTCTCCAACATTTAGGAAACTAACAACTTCCATCATGCATTTTATATAGATCTATAACAGTGGGATGATGAATTGTAGTTTTCCCAACACTCGAAGGCCGCGTTTGAGGATCCTCCATAAGGTTCATCGAAATAGTTTTTAGAAGTCCAAATATATTTTGTGCCAAGTATCAACCTGGATTAGGCTTTATTAGATCACATCAGGTGTAAGCAAAATTAACAACCCAGGGAAGCGCGGCCATGGCACATAGACTGATTGTGCCGCTGGTGACAAATCACACTGCTGGATCCAGGACAAGGTGTACGGTGAAACGACTATATTATTTAGATTTAGGTCTCTATCAGGTACTTGGACTTTACTTTTCTCCAGAAGTCCGGTTAGTGGTTTCAGAACACTATGAAAACTGAAGGCGGCCATTCCACTTAATGAAGGAATCTGCTAACGAAGCCTATTGGAGTATATTAGTGGCTCTGAGCGACATAGGAGGCAATGACTTCTCTACCCTTACTTCCTCTAATTACAAATATCTGTCAATTTATTGGGGATGAGGAAAAGTTTCAATGACTTACAACTACAGGCAGACTTCTTAAAAAGTGTAAAGGATTGTGCATAATTACAGAGTATGATACATATGTATTACATGACTCCTTCAGGCAAAAAGAAATAGATCGGGCCAGGAATATTTATGCCAATACAGGAAAACCGTGTGATTTCACCAAATAAACAAGGTCATTGACATCTAATATAATCCTGCAAAGAAATGCAAAAAAAAACAAAAACACAAATGTTTTTTTCTTTAAAAGTGTATGCATGTGTGTATATGCCCCAGGCATACCAGTGGTCCTATGAATGAGAAAAAAATAAATATATACAAAATTAATTTTTTAGGACCTCTGGAATATACAGTTGAGACCAGAAGTTTACATACACAGAATAATGAGAGACCATTTAAGGCATTTTTATTACTTTTCTGCAAAGTCAAAGTATTACTATGTTTTAAACAATTTGAACAATTTGGGACAGCCCATATGATGAGGTCATGTCTTCGGAAGCTTATTGCAACATCTGAGTTAGAGATACACCTGTGGATGTATTTTCAATCACACCAGAAACACACTGCTTCGGTGTGTGACATCATGGGAAAGTCTAAAGAAATCAGCCAAGACATGAGGAAGAGAATTGTGGACTTGCAAAAGTCTGAAGCATCCTTGGGTGCAATTTCCAGATACCTGAAGGGGCCTCGTTCATCTGTACAAACAATTATACACAAGTACAAACAAGATCGGAATGTCCAGTCATCATACCGCTCAGGAAGGAGACGGGCTTTGGGTCTCCGAGATGAACGTGCTTTGGTACGACATGTGCATATCAACACAAGAACAAAAGCAAAAGACCTTGTGAAGATGCTGGCAAGATTGTGTATCAACATGGGCTGAAAGGCCACTCTGCCAGGAAGAAGCCGTTCCAAAAGAAACATATAAAAGACAGATTAATGTTAGCAAATGAACAGGTACAAAGACCTATATTTTTGGAGACTTGTTCTGCAGTCCGACAGAAATAAAATTGAACTGTTTGGCCATAATGACCATTGTCATGTTTGCAGGAAAAAGGGAGAAGCTTGGAAGCCTAAGAACACCATCCCAACAGTGAAACATGGGAGTGGCAGCATCATGTTGTGGGGTTGTTTTGCTTAAAGGGGGGAAACTGGGTCCCACTTCAAAAAATAGATGATATCAAGAGGAAAGTAGATTGTGGCAATACTGAAGCAACATCTCAAGACATCAGCCAGGAAGTAAAAGCTTGGGCAGATGTGGGTCTTCCAAATGGACAATGACCCGAAGCTATTGCCAAACTGGTTACAAAGTAGCGCAAGAAGAACCAAGTCAGTGTTTTGGAGCGGCCATCACAAAGCCCTGATCTCAATCCTATTGGAAACTTATGGGCAAAGCTGAAAAGACTAGAGCGAGCAAGGAGACCCCCCAAACATGGCTCAGTTACACCAGTTCTGTCAGGAAGAAGGGGCCAAAATTCCTACCAACTGTTGTAAGAAGCTTGTGGAAGGATCCAGAACATCTGACCCAAGTCCTACAGTTTAAGGGCAAAGCTACCAAATACTAATCAAGCATATGGAAACTTTTGACTACAAAAAATGAAAAATGCCTTAAAAATTCTCTAATTATTCTGGCATTTTTGTTAAATATATATATAATATTTTTTTTTAATATAAAATTTTAAAATTTAATTTTCAAAAAAAAAACCTCCTCCATAGGATCCCCAGAATGCCCAGGGCTACCGACCTTTATAAACTGGCAGAGAAAACAGCTGCCAGTCCTCAAAGCCTCTAATACAAAACAGCTGGAATAAGCCCCTGCATTCTTCTCTCCGGGAGCTGCAATGAACGAGGTGCTGCAGCCGGGCCTGAGGAATTTTACCTATTACAGACCCACTTTTGTACATCCTGCTTTCTGTATATTCTGGTGAGCACAAAGGCCACAGTGCAAACCCTTCTTTTTCTCCCTTTTGCATTTTTTTTTGGGGGGGGGGGGGGGGGGGGGGTTAAGAAGAGTGTAGTAATCTAGAAAATTAAAAATGCAAAAATCCACCTTCTCCCCATAGATCCTTGAGAGGGGGAAAAATAAAAAATGAAAAACGACTACATTATTAAAGCTAAGCGGCGACCGGGTTAAACACATGGCAGAAAATAAACTGCACAGCAAATTAATTATCCGCTCATGCTGCATGTTACTTAAAATGAAACTAGCTACCTTGCCAAAAAGCCTACAAAATCCAGACTCTACGTGATCTGACTTAGTTATTCTAGAAGAAACTGCAAGACAGCAAGAAAAAAAAAAAGTCAGTCATTCCCGTGTAGTTCAAGTATGTAAAAGGAGCACAATGATGGGGGACGACAAGGATTGCACCAAGGAATACGGTGACAAAGTCGTTGCAAAAATCAAGGCGGTGCTGGTTAGTGCAAACCTAGCGAGAAAGTCAAAGAAAAATCACATCCTACTAAGACGCCAAGGAAGATTCACCAAACCCAGTACAGCCGATTAGTGGAGCAGTTGCCCAGAGTTACATATTAGTCTCCAAACAAGTACCCAATTGGTTGCTATAGGTTTCTGCAGCATTTTTTTTTTGGAGGGGGGGGGGGGCATCTTCAACCCCTAGTACAGACCTCTGTTCACTTAAAGGGGTTGTCTCATTACATTGATTCGTGTCACCTCAGTCCTGTTTTCTTGGTTTCACTTTTCATTCAGGGGCGTGCTTACTGTCTTTCACTAGGCTGCAATAGAAGCCAGGTCTGTAGCTATAGCAACCAGTGCTGGCAGCCTATCAGAAGAGGAACAGGTCTGGAGCTATAGCAACCCGTGCTGGCAACCTATCAGAAAAGAAAACCCGGTCTGTAGTTTTAACACCAGTGCGGCAGCCTATCAGAGGGCCAAACAGGTCTGTAGCTATAGCAACCAGTGCTGGCAAACCTATTCGAAGAGATCAAACAGGTCTGTAGCTAAGCAACCAGTGCGGGCAGCCTATCAGGAGAGATCAACAGGTCTGTAGCTATAGCGCCCTTTGAGGAGCTGATGCAGCCCATACAAGAGGGGATATCTATGAATAGGTAGGACACTGTTAATGGACATATATTACAAAGTGACTTGTTTTTGCAAGATCTTAAAAAGCAATCCTTGTAGTGAGACAACCCCTTTAAAAGATTAATTAACCAGCGAAATCTATGATGGAATAAGCAAAATTTAAATCAACAATGGACAAATTGATATGGTGGGCTAATTATGGCCGCGGTCTGTAAAATAGCCCTGCTCGCTCTCATGTCATCATTATGTTGTTGCAAGCGGCCATCGTAGACCAACAATCCACATAGACATGAACTGGGAAAACTCTTCAGAGAATGGCCTCCACCAGGAGTAGTCAACATGGGAGACTTTAGGAACTATTTGGAGCCATTCAGGAAAAAAAAAAAAAAAAAATTGCAAAAAAAGGTTCCAGCTGCAAATTTCTGGGCACATTGGCCGTCTTGTTTGCAATAGTTTTCAAATATTATCCTATCTGATGTATTTTGCTCCAGAAAACATAATTAAAGAGCCATTCCCACCATAGACTTTGATGACATCTTGATAACATAAGCCATCAGTATCTGATAGGTGCAGGTCCCAGAGGTGAGACCCACAGCTACCTCGGGAACGGGCCTCCAAAAGTCTCAACTCATAATGGAGAGCTGATCGCACTTGTTCATGACTTACTATTCTCTTCTATGAGAGTTCCAAGTAGAGCTGGACACAGCGCTCCCCTGTACCGGGAACTCCCATAGAACAGAATGGAGAGGACACAGCGTTCCCCTGTACCGGGAACTCCCATAGAACAGAATGGAGAGAACACAGCGCTCCCCTGTACCGGGAACTCCCATAGAAAAAACAGAATGGAGAGGAACACAGCGTCTCCCCTGTACCGGGAAACTCCCATAGAACAGAATGGAGAGAACACAGCGCTCCCCTGTACCGGAACTCCATAGAACAGAATGGAGAAACACAGCGCTTCCCCTGTACCGGAACTCCCATAGAACAGAATGGAGAGAACACAAGCGCTCCCCTGTCCCGCGTACTCCCAAAGAACAGACTGGAGAGAACACAGCGCTCCCCTGTACCGGGAACTCCCATAGAACAGAATGGAGAGAACACAGCGCTCCCCTGTACCGGGAACTCCCATAGAACAGAATGGAGAGAACACAGCGCTGCCCTGCACCGGGAACAGAGAGTCACTCACAGGCGCGATCAGCTTTTCATTCTGAGCCAAGAATTTTGTGGGCCCGTTCCTGAGACAGGAGCAGGTTCCAGAGGATAGGCTTTGATGGCAGATTTTATCAATATGCCATCGAGGTCTATGGTGGAAACAACCCTTTAAGCCTTTCCCTATTCCCCCAACCTCACTGAAACCAGTCACAGGTGGTCACACAGCATGACTGACAACCATCAAGTGATGAAAGCCACATTCCGACAAATAACTGGGAAAAACGACACCAATTTTGACTCGTGCCAAAGCTGCAATTGGCCACAATTTTGCCATCACCTGACACTTGAATGACATTAGGTTTCCTGCAGAAAAAGTTATCCAAGTCCAGACTTTAGAAATTTTACATCCTTAGAGGAAGAACTTGACAAAGACCTAATAATAACCCAATAGTCAGGAAAAATATAGATCAAAGCCTCGCCGAGGTCAAGAAGTCATTAAAACCAGAAAATCTTTACTGGCATCGACCAATTATGTATTTTGCCATCGGACCAGCGCCATCGTGATGCTTATTTTTTCAGAGCAGAACACCAGCCCCAGCCGGACCATGTGATTGAAGCCAATTTTCTCAGTCTACTAAATGGGCCCGATGAAGGCAATGGCCGAGTGCCGAAACGCATAGCCACGTGCATAAACACTTCCCGATTATGTCAACTTCCCTCACTATTTCATTTCCTTTTATTTAGATTGCATGGACATACTACATCTGTAGATGCTGCAGCTGACCACTACCTGTATTAGGAGGCGTTTACCAAGGTTGTACCCAAATCCGTAATTTACTGGGATTGTCCAACTCCCTTTTATAAACTAAATTACATGGCCAAAGCTAGCAAGGAAGAACCCCACCCCCCCCCAAAAAAAAAAACACCACACAAAAATATCACCCCTGCAGCATTCACGCGAAAAACTGTCCAACATTACCATTCGGTCAAGGCTCCAAAGACAACAGAAGACAACTTAAAGGGGTTGTCTAACTACAGTGATTCATCTTGCCTCCGTCCTGTTTTTTTGGTTTCACTTTGAACTCAGGGGCGGGTTGACTGGCTTCCACTAGGCTGCAGTAGAAGCCAGGTCTGTAGCTATAGCAACCAGTGCTAGCAGCCTATCAGAAGAGATCAAATAGGTCTGTAGCTATAGCGACCAGTGCTGGCAGCCCATCATGAAAGATTGAACAGGTCTGTAGCTATAGTGACCTGAGGAGCCCATACAAGAGGGGATATCTAGGAATAGGTAGGACACTGTTAATGGACATATATTGCAAAGTTACTTGTTTTTGCAAGATCTTTAACATAAAAAGTAATCCCTGTAGTGAGACAACCCCTTTAAAGCTTCGGGGCCCTAGTGCAAAATCCATGGAAGGGCTCCCACCTACCATGTCCCGTTTATAATATTGGTATCTCTTTATGTGATAGAGGGGCCTTCGGGCCCCCTAAGGTTCCAGGGCCTGATTGCGATCATTACCTCTGCACCCCTTATAGCTTGCCCCTGCTTTCAGCCTTAGGGGAGGTGGATACCCCCTTAAGTTACGCCTCTAGGCACAGCCTTGGGAAATGCACATAGTACAAGTAGGAGTCAACTGCACCACCTTCAAAAAGAGGTGGTGAATAAGCCCTATAAATCTCCTGGGCCCCAATACAAAATTTATACAAAGAGCCCCCACCTACCATGTACCATGGTGGCAGAGTGGTCCCCTTCAGACTCCAGGGCTGTGTAGCAACTGTTATGGTAGTTCTACACTGCTCGGTCCATAGCCCTTTCTCATACGCGTCCACCAATGGCTGCATGAGAGGCGTAACTTGGTCCTGATTCAAAGAATGAAATAGGGCCCCCCAGTTATAATGTGTCTTAACAATACTGGTATCTTCTTATGTGGCAGAAGGGTTCCTCAGACTGCTGGGCCCGGTAGAGGCTGCTACCACTGCACCCTATAGCTACACCCCTGCAGCCAATGATGGAGGCAGCTGAAGTAAGACTATCAATTTCTACCCTTACCTATGCACCCCAGGATGTACCTGCACACAGAGCCGTCTTAACAGAATTATGGGCCCTGCCCACATACATGACATCACGCTTGGCTCTGCCTTGAGCCTCCCCTAGTACCAACCTATTATCATGCCACTTATGCTTGGCAGCGGCAGCCTACAAGACTATTTGGCAGGGCAGGAAGCCTTTGGCTCCCTTCCTCCCTGGGTTTTAAATTTCAACATTCAATAAGTGAAAACCAAATTTGGGGATCCAGGTTATATGTTTCATGTATTCCTGGGACATACATACACCACTTGGGGCCCCTATACTTGTGGGGCCCCCGGGCAACTGCCTAGTGTGCCCAATGGAAAAGATGGCCCTGCCTGCACATAGCATAGCTTAATATCAAGCCGGCTATTTAATGTCTCCCTTGGCTTGTGGACATCTGTGTGATAGAGGTGCTATGTCTAACTTGTTTAGTTATGTTTTTGATAAGTATGATCTTCCATCTACGCCAATCAAGAAAAGCAAGTACATTACTGTAACAGGCAAGGTCAGACTCCACAACATTATACGCCGCGTTTCCGGAATCAGAACTTACCGGGATTGTTGGCTTCCCCTTCAAGTATGTGCAGTTCTGTACAGTCTACCAAGGAATGCTCCAAGCAGATCTGTAAGAACCTGGCTTGGGTCCTGCTGACCCTTTTCAGCAGGGAGAGCAGTGCAACAGTTTGTTCGCATTCATTCCAGCCTTTAAACCAACCAGACAGCATTCCAACTTGATCCCGAAACATCATGATGAGAGGAAGATTTACAGGATCCACAGGGAAAGTTTGGAGACGTAAAAATTAAAAAAAAAAAAAAAAAAAAATTGGTTCAATGGAGATTTTTTGAAAAAAAAAATAAAAATAAATAATTTTGTGATCTTTCTAATAGAGGGATAGCTCTTTTACTGGATGTGAATTGTGTCGGTAGAAATTACACTATAGTTGTATAATCCACTTCAGACATACTCGTCGAAAGGTTTTGCTGGGGTTTTTTTTTTTTCCAGATCCGACGTCCCTTTGGGTTCTCTCTCGGACCCTTCCACACCCGCATTCCAAGTCAATGTTCACAACTGTGAAAATAAGACATTGATGTGACACATACTCTGCAAGAAAACGTGTGACTCAACCCAATCCAAGCCTCGCTCCACTACAGACAACTCCAGGATCAGACTGGAGGGAGGGGAAATGTAGCAAGTTAAAGTACTCTATTCATTTTCCTCAACCTCTGCAGTCCTAAAAAACTGCTACTTTCTGCTACAGAAAAAAGCGAGTGGTCACCACGGTCTGGTAGAACCATGAAAAATTTAAAATTGTCTCTTTTCTATTTGGTGCAGTGATTAAAATTTAATTTAACCATTTAGCCACCAAGGCAGTGTAACCAGCAGCATCTGCATCCACCAAAATCACCTACTCCACTCTAACCAGCCAAATTCACTCCAATGACAGACCCCCAGACTCCCTGCACCCATCCACACGCAATTTTTTGTAATGTAACCAACACTTGTATGGAAACCACTTCATGGGTTAACCTATGGCTCACCTCCGCGACAGTCATGACTAAACGATCTGACAGCAAATTTTAAAAAAATTGCCCCTAAATGACTGCAAAATGGAGGAGGGATGAAAGTTAATTTTTGTAATGTAACCAACATTTGTATGGAAACCACTTCATGGGTTAACCGATGGATCTCCTCCACGACAGTCATGACTCAATGGGCTGACAGCAAATTAAAAAAAATTGCCCCTAAATGCCTGCAAAATGGGGGGGGGGGGGGTGGGTTAACTTTTGTTATTTTTGTAATGTAACCAAACACTTGTATGGAAAGCACTTCATGGGTTAACCTATGGATCACCTCCACAACAGTCATGATTCAATAAATGGTGTGACAGCAAATTTAAAAAAATTGCCGCTAAATGACTGCAAAATGGAGGGGGGGGGGTGAAAGTTAATTTTTGTAATGTAACCAACACTTGTATGGAAACCACTTCATGGGTTAACCAATGGATCACCTTCGCGACAATCATGATTCGATGGGCTGACAGCAAATTTAAAAAATTGCCCCTAAATGACTGCAAAATGGTGGGGGGGGGGGGGTTAATTTTTGTAATATAACCAAACACTTGTATGGAAAGCACTTCATGGGTTAACCTATGGATCACCTCCATGCCAGTCATGATTCAATGGTCTGACAACAAATTTTAAAAAATTGCCCCTAAATGACTGCAAAATGGGGTGGGGGTGAAAGTTGATTTTTGTAATGTAACCATCACTTGTATGGAAACCACTTCAGGGTTAAGCTATGGATCACCTCGCGACAGTCATGATTCAATAAATGGTCTGACAGCAAATTTAAGAAAATTGCCCATAGGTGACCGGAAAAGGGGGTGGAAGTAAAAATTGCCCCCAAATGACTGCAAAGGGGGGGGGGGGTGAAAGTTGATTTTCTGTGTCGGAGCGACCCTGCCTGTATCCGTAGATGTCAGTCAATGAGATAGCAGGCAGCAGCGCAACAGATTATACTACAGCAAGAAATGTAGACATCTCAGCTGGGAGGTTCACATGCTTTGTGGGTTATATAGAGGTAAATGTACAGGTATGAGAGGACTGATCTGTACCTATAAATACAAGAAAAAAATAAAAAAAAATCTGCATTACATTGGTCAAAGGCAACCCCAGCACATACAGTAGATCACCAAGCTACCCTCTTGCAGATCTCCATGATCCTAAACCACCACTGCTAGAGCAGAACAGATACATAGTGAGCCAATGTATAAACGCAGATGGATACAATGTTGCAGTTTCCGTTAAAAGTCAACAAATCAGCCACAACAGTGAATCCAGTCATGCAGCTCTATGGAGATGCTGCCAGAGAGTGCCCTCCCCCCATTGCCTTACCTGCACCAAGTGCATTGCACCAGGGACCCTGTGCTGGAGCTAGAGGTGCTGTTGCTCTCCCTCCCTGGGCTTTGCCATGTTGACTTGCAGGCTCTGTGCTCCCTCCCTCGCTTGCAGAGACTGTGAGGCTGGGAAGCGCCAGCCCAGGCTTCCCACATGCTAATAATTAACATAAACCATTACGTCATGGGCTCGGAACTGAGGAGAGGGGAGGAGGGGGAGAGGCACCAAAATAGAGAAGGGATCACTTGGGAGGAGCGGGGCGCATTCCTTGTGCAGCCGCCGCTGCTGCTGTCAGGCTTTTGGGAGGGGAGACCGCAGAGGACAGTGGGTGGGGTGGGCTGAGGGCAAGCTGAGTGTGTGCAAATATCTCCCCCCCCCCTCCTCTGCATCATTTAGCACTTCTTTTTTTTTTTTGCACACCATAATGCACACTTGGCCATCACATATGGCAGATTTTTTTTCCTTCTAGTTGCATGTAGGTATAAATAGAAATGCCCATTCATTGTGGCACAAGCTGCAAGATGGCACAAAAAAGTTGCTTAGGTTGCATTTTTTTTTTTTTTTTGGTGCCTGCTGAATGTTGCATTGTAAATTGTGGGAAAGTTATTGCGGAACCCTGTGGCAGAAGTTGCAGGATTATAGGGGCCTGACAGGGCTGCCATCAGTCATTTATTAAAGGGGTTGTCTCACTACTTATGTTTAAGATCTTGCAAAAAAAACAAGTCACTTTGCAATATGTGTCCATTACCAGTGTCCTACCAAATTCCTAGGTATTCCCTCTTGTATGGGCTGCATCAGCTCCTCAGGTCGCTTACAGCTACAGCCCTGTGTGATCCCCTCCTGAAGGCTGCCACACTGGTTGCTATAGCTACAGACCTGTTCACTCTCTCCTGAAGCTGCCAGCACTGGTTGCTATAGCTACAGACCTTTTTCACTCTCTCCTGATAGGCTGCCAGCACTGGTTGCTATACTACAGACCTGTTCACTCTCTCCTGATAGGCTGCCAGCACTGGTTGCTTATAGCTCACAGACCTGTTCACTCTCTCCTGATAGGCTGCCAGCACTGGTTGCTATAGCTACAGACCTGTTTGATCTCTCCTGATAGGATGCCAGTGCAGGTTGCAATAGCTACAGACCTGTTTAATTTATCCTGATAGGCTGCCAGTGAAGGTCGCTATAGCTACAGACCTGTTTGATCTCTCCTGATAAGCTGCCAGCACTGGTTGCTATAACTATAGACCTGTTTGATCTCTCCTGATAGGCTGCCAGTGCAGGTCACTATAGCTACAGACCTGTTCAGTCTCACCTGAGGCTGCCAATACAGGTCTCTATAGCTACAGACCTGTTCAACCTCTCATGATAGGCTGCCAGCATTAGTCGCTATAGCTACAGACCTGCTTGATCTATCCTGATCAGCTGGCAGCACTGGTTACTATAGCTACAGACCTGCTTGATCTATCCTGATAAGCTGCCAGCACTAGTCGCTATAGCTACAGACCTGTTCAATCTCTCATGATAGGTTCCCAGCACTGGTTGCCATAGCTACAGACCTGGCTTCTACTGCAGCCTAGTAGAATCCCGTAAACACGCCCCTGAATTCAAAGTGAAATCAAGGAAATAGGACTGAGGTGAGATGAATCAATGTAGTGAGACAACCCCTTTAACCGTTTCAGGGCCCCATACAGCCAAATCAAATGGGGCCCCCACTCATTACTAGTTCCTATTTTTTAACATATCAGTGGGCCCCTTTTTCATAAGGGCCCCTGACAGGAGTGCTACCCATACTGCCCTATTGGCACCCCAGCATCGGATTTACAGCCGCTTCAGTATTTAGAATCTGCCGAAGATCCAACTGTAACAAGCGCTGTGCAGACCCCGATCAGAGAATTCTTAGAATTCATAGGGCCCCACAGCACAATAAGATAGGGACCCCCTCCACCTACTGACGGCTTAAAATGCTGTGTATTTTGGTGCGCATTTTGCCACGTATTGCGCTTTATGCGCGGCAAATGCACGCCACACTTATGGTAATTCAAGAATTGACATGTTATTATGCGCCGCTGACAATGCATGTCTATGGGACCGCCCACTGGACTCAGTGATTGACCGCTATCTCTGTATGCACACTCATGGAGCAAGGTTGTAGTCAGAAAGACCGCCCACTAGCTTAGTAATTGCCTCTCTGCTCTACACACTCATAGAGCAAAGGTTTTCATCACTGAAAAGACCGCCCACTGGACTCAGTGATTGACCCGCTATCCTACTATGCACACTCATGGGGCAAAAGGGTTTTTATTCACTGAAAAGACCGCCCACTAGACTTAGTAATTGACCGCTATCTCTGCTCTGCACACTCATAGAGCAAAAGTTGTCAGTCACTGAAAAGACCGCTCACTGGACTCAGTAATTGACCGCTATCTCTGTATGCACTCTCATAGAGCAAAGGCTGTCAGTCACTGAAAAGACCGCCCACTGGGCTCAGTGATTGACCGCTATCTCTGTATGCACTCTCATAGAGCAAAGGCTGTCAGTCACTGAAAAGACCGCCCACTGGACTCAGTGATTGACCGCTATCTCTGTATGCACACTCATGGAGCAAAGGTTGTCAGTCACTGAAAAGACCGCCCACTGGACTTAGTAATTGACCGCTATCTCTGCTCTATACACTCATAGAGCAAAAGTTGTCAGTCACTGAAAAGACCGCCCACTGGACTCAGTGATTGACCGCTATCTCTGCTCTGCACACTCATAGAGCAAAGGTTTACAGGTCACTTGAAAAAGAACCGCCCACAGGACTCAGTGATTGGACACCGCTATCTCAGTATGCACACTCATTAGAGCAAAGGTTTGTCAGTCCCACTGAAAAGACCGCCCACTGGAACTCTGTGATTGACCGCTTATCCTGTATGCACACTATAGAGCAAAGGTTGTCAGTCACTGAAAAGACCACCCACTGGACGTAGTAATTGACCGCTATCTCTGCTCTACACACTCATAGAGCAAAAGTTGTCAGTCACTGAAAAGACCGCTCACTGGACTCAGTGATTGACCGCTATCTCTGCTCTGCACACTCATAGAGCATAGGTTGTCAGTCACTGAAAAGACCGCATCATACTGTGACTCAGATGATTGACCCGCTATCTCTGCTCTGGCACACTCATAGAGCAAAAGGGTGGTCGTCCTGGAAAAGACCACGCCCACTTGACCTCATTGATTGACCGCTATCTCTGTATGCACACTCATGAGGAGCAAAGGCTTCCAGTCCAACTGAAAAGAACCGCCCACTGGACTCAGTGATTGACCGCTATCTCTGCTCTGCACACTCATAGAGCATAGGTTGTCAGTCACTGAAAAGACCGCTCACTGGACTCAGTGATTGACCGCTATCTCTGCTCTGCACACTCATAGAGCAAAGGTTGTCAGTCACTGAAAAGACCGCCCACTGGACTCAGTGATTGACCGCTATCTCTGTATGCACACTCAAAGAGCAAAGGCTGTCAGTCACTGAAAAGACCGCCCACTGGACTCAGTGATTGACCGCTATCTCTGTATGCACACTCATATTATGAGCAAAGTCGTGTCAGTCACTGAAAAAGACTGCCCACTGGACTCAGATTGTCCCGCTATCTCTGCTCTACAACTCATAGAGCAAAGTTGTCACGTCCCCACTGAAAAAGACCGCCCACTGGACTCAGTGATTGACCTCTATCTTCTGTATGCACACTCATAGAGCAAAGGTTGTCAGTCACTGAAAAGACCGCCCACTGTACTCGATGATTGACCCGCTATCTCTCTTTATGCACACTCATAAGCAAAGGTTGTCAGTCACTGAAAAGACCGCCCCACATGGACTCAGTGATTGACCGCTATCTCATGTATAGCACATCATAAGAGCAAAATAAAGTTGTCAGTCACTGAAAGAACCGGGTCACTGGACTAGTGATTGACCGATATCTCAGTATATGCACACGTCATAGAGCGAATAAGTAGATAATGGCTTGGTCAGTCACTTAAAAGAAACCGACCCACGGATGGCGTGGACTCAGTGAAAAAATTGACACGCGATCTCTAACTATCACAACTCGATGGAGGGAGCAAAAGGTGTGTTTAGGTCACAGTGGGAAAAAGGACCGCCCACAGTAGGACCTTAGTAATTATTGACCGCATATCTCAGGCTCTAATTCACACTCATTTTTTTAGAGCACGACGTAGAAGTACTCGACCCTGAAAAGAACGCCGTCTTCACGATGGACACGTAAATGAAACCGCTATCTGCGTCTGTAGTCACTTGCTCGATAGGAGCAATAGGCTGTCATCACTGAAAAGAACCGCCCACGGGCTCAGGCGAGAAAGAAACCGTCTATCGTCTGTATGCCACTACATTGAGAGCAAGCAGGTCTGTCAAGACAACACTGAAAAGACGACCGCGCCCACTTGGGCTCAGTTATTGACCGCTATCTTCTGTAATGCACAGCACCATAGAGCAAAGTAGGTTGTCAGTCCACCTGGAACTAAGACCCCCCCCGCGCCCACTTGTGACTCCTAGATCAAGCCGCTCTATACCTTCTAACTTAATCACTTATCACATATAGTTCAAAGGTTTGTAGTCACAGAAAAGACCGCTGCCTACGGTACTGAGAAAGTCAATTGACCCGCAATCTCTGCTCAATACACACTGATAGAGTACAAGTTTGTCATTCACAGAAAAGACCAGCTACACGTGTGACTCAAGTGATTGACCACCCTGCTGTAATCATCTGTATGCACACTTCATGGAGCAAAAGGTTGTCATCACGTGAAAAAGAAACCCGCCCACGTAGACATAGTAAATTGACCCGCTATCTGTCTTTACTCTGCTCAAATACAATCTATCTAAGATCACACTCATTTAGGAGCAAAAGTTGCAGTCACTGAAAAGACCGCCCATCTACGTTGCCAGAGTACACAGTGATTTACCGCAATCACTTGCTCTGCACACTCATAAGAGCTAGGGTTTGTCAGGTCAACCATTGAAAAGTATAAGCCCCTCAGCGGTTGGACCAGTGATTGACTGGCCGCTATAATCTCTGCTCTGGCACACGTCATGATGGGTCGAGAGCAATTGAAGGGATTGTCAGTCAGCTGAAAATCAACCGCCCACTTGTGTGTAACTCAGTAGGGATTGACCAGCTAGGTCTACTTTGCTCTGGGACACACTTTCATAGAGCAAATAATTACGAGGTTTTGTTTCAGTTACCTCATGAAAAGACCGCTCACGTGTTAAGGAGGACTCAGGTTACATGAACCGCTTAGTCTGATACACACTCTATAGTGAGCAAAGTCAGTGACAAGGTGCACAATGATTCATAATACCAGGATGCCCAGCCTATTAATAGGAGTACTCCCTTTGCTTTAGATCTACCTGCACTCAAAAATATCTCTGTATTGCACCATCGTAAAATGAGCAAGTGACTGCCTAGTGATTGAACTTCGCCTTATCCATTCTACTATGAACAAGGTCACCTGAAAAGTTGACTTCCTATCTTCTGCTCTAGTGTACACTCATCGAGAGTAACAAGTTAGTCCCAGTCACTGAAAAGACCGCTCACTTGTGGACTCAAGTGATTGACCGCAATCTCTTCTCTGTATGCAGCTACTCATGGAGCAAAGTTGTCAATCACTGAAAAGGACCGCTTCCACCTTTAGACTTAGTAATTGACCGCTATCTGTTCACGGTCTGGCTCTACAGAAACACTTCATAGAAGCAATAATTGTCAGTTCACATGAAAAACCGCTTTTTATCCACACACACCCCGGACTACTGGACTCAGCTGATACTTGACCCTCAAATACATCCTTAAAGCCTTTAACCCTCCGCTGAGCTCAATTATCGTATCACAACAAACAAATGTGGCAGAGAGCATATCTGTATGTCAGTCCATGAAAAGACCAGTCTCAATTGGCTTCACGGTTTATGAAAAGACAAACATGAGACTGATCAGATGATGACCTGCAGATCTCTTGCCTCTGCACACCTGACATAACCCTAAAAGGCCACACAAGCAGTAAGGTTGTCCAGACCCTGAAAAGACACCGTGGACATCTCAGTGATTGACCTGCTATCTCTTGATATAGCAACCACAGAACCGAAAATCCTCAATAGTATAAGCAAAGAGGGCTGTCAGACACGCTGAAACAATTACCTCCATCCAGACCCCACTGTTCGAATCTCCCTTACCAACTTCTGGTCTCCAAGTCGTTGATTTGACCTACCGCGAGTAAACTACTGCTCATTGCACACTACTCCAATATAGCAAATTTTTCAGTCATCTGAAAGCACCGCACCAGACGATGAGACTCAAGATGGACCGCTATCAAGACAGTCTAGATAATGCAGACACCACTCAATAGAGCAACTTTTAGGGGGACTTGTCAGTCAACCATATGAAAAGAAAACCAGCCCTGCCATCACATCACTTATAGGACAAACAATTATTGACACGCTCAATCTATGAAGTATGAAGTGCCCAACATCCCAAGTCACTGTAATGGGGCACACGGTCACTGTCAGATCTACTGAAAAGACCTGCTCCTACTGGACCAGTGATTGACCCTCCCGCTATCTCTGCTCTACACACTCATAGAGCATAAGGTGTTGTCAGTCACTGAAAAGACCCGCCCACGTAGGACAGTGATTGACTCGCTATCGGCCTCGTATGCACACTCATAGAGCAAAGGTTGTCAGTCACTAAAAAGACCCCCCACTGGACTCAGTATTGACCCTATCTCTGTATCCACTCATAGAGCAAAGGGTCAGTCACTGAAAAGACCCCCACGGACTCATGATTGCCCTTCTTGCTCTACAACTCAAGAGCAAAGGTTGTCAGTACTAAAAAGACCGCCCACGGGGACTCAGTGATTGCCCGTATCTCTGTATGCCACTCATAGAGAAAAAGGTTTCAGTCACTGAAAGCCCGCCCCTGGCCCAGTGATTGACCCCTATTCTGTAGCACACTCATAAGCAAAGGTTGTCAGTCACTGAAAAGCCCCCAGGGAAAATAGTATTGACCGCTATCTCTGTTCAAAAAAACTCATAGAGAAAAAATTTTGCAGTCACTAAAAAGACCGTTCACTGCCAGTGATTGACCGCATCTCTGTTGCACACTCATAGAGCAATTTTTGTCGTCACTGAAAAGCCCGCCATGGACCCCGTGATTCCGCTACTCTGCTCTCACATCTAGAGCAAAGGTTGTCAGTCACTGAAAAGACCCCCCAGGGATCAGTGATTGACCGTTATCCCCGATGCACCTTTTTAGAGCAAAGGTTTCAGTCACTGAAAAGACCCGCCCACTGGTCATGATTGACCGCTATTTTGCCTGCACACTCTAGAAAAAGGTTCAGTCACTGAAAAGACCGCCCCCCGGGCTCATGATTGACCGCTATCTCTGTTCAAACCCCCCAAGAGAAAAGGTTGTCAGTCAGGGAAAAGACCCCCACTGGACCCAGTGATTGCCGCTATTTTGTATGACACTCATAGAGCAAAGGTTTGTAAAGTCACTGAAAAAGGGACCCCCCACGGACTAGTGATTACCGCTATCTTTTATCACCCCATAGAGAAAAGGGTGTCAGTCACTGAAAAGCCCCCCCCCCCCCCCCCCCCCCCCCCCCCCCCCGTCCCTCCCCCCCCCCCCCCCCCCCCCACTGGACTCAGTGATTGCCGCTACTCTGTTACAACTCATAGAGCAAAGGTTTCAGCCCTGAAAAAGACCCCCCTGGACTCAGTGTTTTGACCCTTCTCTGTATCAACTCAAGAGCAAAGGTTGTCAGTCACTAAAAAGGGCCCCGCCCCGGACTCGTGTTGACCGCTATTCTGTATCCATCATGAGCAAAGGTTGTCAGTACGAAAAGACCCCCTGGACTCAGTGATTGCCGATCTCTGTATCACCTCATGAGCAAAAGTTGTCAGTCCTAAAAAAGACCGTTCATGGACTCAGTGATTCCCCGCTATTTGTATGCACATCATAGGGCAAAGGCTGTCATCACTAAAAGACCGCCCAGGACTCAGTGTTGACCGCAATCTTGCTTGCCACTCATAGAACAAAGCTGTCGTCATGAAAAGACCCCCCATGGACTCAGGATTTGACCCTCTCTGTAGCAACTCATAGAGCAAAGGTTGTCAGTCACTGAAAAGCCGCCCATGGACCATGATTGACCGCTATTCGTTGCACATATAGAGCAAAGGTGTCAGTCATGAAAAGACCGCCCAGGACTCAGTGTTTGACCGCTATCTCTGTATTCACATCATGAGCAAAGGTTGCATCATAAAAGCCCGCCCAAGGGACTCAGTGTTTGACCCTTCTCTGTATCACACTATAGAGCAAAGGTTGTCAGTCGCTAAAAAGGGCCCCCCCCACGGACTCCCAAACCAGAAAAGCGGGTTTTTTAATAAATAGATTACAAATCCTAAATCATGTCCCCCTTGCTCCCACAGCTCTAAATCATGGTGTCCAAAAACCACACAGCATTTTCAACATAACAGATTCCCTTTGAAGAAACACCACCAGGAAAACTGACCCAGTGCACTATGCATAGTGTTGTGTCTATGGGGCAGAGCTTGACACAGTGACTTCAGTTTTCAGGAATGTTTCCATTATTTGACTGCAAACAGAGATATTGAAAATGGCGGACAGTGGAGGTTCAGGAGCATCTACCGGACGTCTGATCCAAGAGAGTCTATTTTATCAGATGTCTCCTAGGACATTGTTTTACAAATGTGTAGTTCCCCTTTAACAGAAAAGTTTACGAAACCGGAAAGGATGCAGATAAGTTTATTTAAGGAAGCAAATAAATGGAGAAAACCAAATGCAGGATATTGTCACATGACCGAATTCTATAATGTCAGCAGGATGGGATTTCACAAGATACAGAAGGGTTTACATCAGGGCTGCACCAAATCTACAATCGTGAAGAACATTTACAACATTAGAAAGGGAAGCTCCATCAGAAGTGATTACTCATCACTTTCAGCACCCAAATAAGTTTGGACAGCTAACAGGCACCACTAGCAGCAGGTGACCCTGGTCGGTCTCGGCACCACTGGCAGCAGGTGACCCTGGTCGGTCTCGGCACCACTAGCAGCAGGTGACCCTGGTCGGTCTCAGCACCACTAGCAGCAGGTGACCCTGGTCCCGGGTTTTGGCACCACTGGCAGCAGGTGACCCTGGTCGGTCTCGGCACCACTGGCATCAGGTGACCTGGTCGGTCTCGGCACCGCTTGCAGCAGGGGACCCTGGTCTCTCGGCACCACTGGCAGCAGGTGACCTGGTCGGTCTCCGCACCACTAGCAGCAGGTGACCCTGGTCGGTCTCGGCACCACTGGCAGCAGGTGACCCTGGTCGGTCTCGGCACCACTGGCAGCAGGTGACCCTGGTCGGTCTCGGCACCACTGGCAGCAGGTGACCCTGGTCGGTCTCGGCACCACTAGCAGCAGGTGACCCTGGTCGGTCTCAGCACCACTAGCAGCAGGTGACCCTGGTCGGTCTCGGCACCACTGGCAGCAGGTGACCCTGGTCGGTCTCGGCACCACTGGCAGCAGGTGACCCTGGTCGGTCTCGGCACCACTGGCAGCAGGTGAACCTGGTCGGTCTCGGCACCACTGGCAGCAGGTGACCCTGGTCGGTCTCTGCACCACTGGCAACAGGTGACCCTGGTCGGTCTAGGCACCGCAGGCAGCAGGTGACCTGGTCGGTTCGGCACCACTGGCAGCAGGTGACCCTGGTCGGTCTTGGCACCGCTGGCAGCAGGTGACTCTGGTCAGTCTCGGCACCAATGGCAGCAGGTGACCCTGGTCGGTATCGGCACCGCTGGCAGCAGGTGACTCTGGTCGGTCTCAGCACCACTAGCAGCAAGTGACCCTGGTCGGTCTCGGCACCGCTGGCAACAGGTGACTTTGGTTGGTCTCGGCACCACTACCAGCAGGTGACCCTGGTCGGTCTCGGCACCACTGGCAGCAGGTGACCCTGGTCGGTCTCGGCACCTCTGGCATCAGTTGACCCTGGTCGGTCTCAGCACCACTAGCAGAAGGTGACCCTGGTCGGTCTCGGCACCAATGGCAGCAGGTGACCCTGGTCGGTCTCAGCACCACTAGCAGCAGGTGACCCTGGTCGGTCTCAGCACCACTAGCAGCAGGTGACCCTGGTCGGTCTCAGCACCACTAGCAGCAGGTGACCCTGGTCGGTCTCGGCACCACTGGCAGCAGGTGACCCTGGTCGGTCTCGGCACCACTGGCAGCAGGTGACCCTGGTCGGTCTCGGCACCGCTGGCAGCAGGTGACCCTGGTCGGTCTCGGCACCACTGGCAGCAGGTGACCCTGGTCGGTCTCAGCACCACTAGCAGCAGGTGACCCTGGTCGGTCTCAGCACCAATGGCAGCAGGTGATCCTGGTCAGTCTCGGCACCACTGGCAGCAGGTGACCCTGGTCGGTCTCGGCACCGCTGGCAGCAGGTGACTCTGGTCAGTCTCGGCACCAATGGCAGCAGGTGACCCTGGTCGGTCTCGGCACCGCTGCGGGGACCATGTGGAAGACAAATAGGGTTCAGCTGGAAGGAAATGCGTGATTAATAAAATATGTTTCTCAAATAATCACGGCAACAGGAAGCTGAGAAAAGGGGAGCTGTTTGTTAAAGGGGTTGTCTCACTACATTGATTCATCTTACCTCAGTTACCTGTTTTATTGCTTTCATTTTTTAATTCATGAGTGTGCTAACTGGCTTCTACTTGGCTGCAGTGACGAGCTGCTGAGGACACCAGGTCTGTAGCTATAGCAACCAGCCCTGGTGGGCTATCAGAAGAAATCAAACAAGTCTGTGGCTATAGCAACCAGCGCTGGCAGCCTATCAGGAGAGATCAAGCAGGTCTGTAGCTATAGTGACCTGAGGAGCTGATGCATCCCATACAAGAGGGGATATCTCGGAATAGGTAGGACACTGTTAATGGACACATATTGCAAAGTGACTTGTTTTTGTAAGATCTTTAAAATAAAAAGCAGCGATCCTTGTACTGAGACAACCCCTTTAAGGTTGTCATTCTGGAGAGCTACTTTAAAGGGGGTTGTCTCACTTTAGACAATGATGGTATATTGCTAGGATATGTCATCAATATCTGATAGATGTGGGCCCTACCTCTAGGATCCACACCTATCTCCTAAACGAGCCCCGAAATCTCTCTGTTCCGAATGAAGAAGTGATCAGGATTCTCTCATAGACATGAATGGGAGTTCCGAGTTTAGCCAGGTGGCGATGACTGGCTGTAATCAGAGCTCCCATTCCTGTCTATGGGAACATTCATGTCTATGGGACCATGACCTATCAGACAATGATAGCATATCCTAGTTATCTACCATTAATCAGAGCACCCATTCATGTCTATGGGAACCCTCATGTCTATGGGACCCTGAGCTATCAGACAATGATAGCATATCCTAGCGATCTACCATTAATCAGAGCACCCATTCATGTCTATGGGAACATTCATGTCTATGGGACCCTGACCTATCAGACAATGATGGCATATCTTTCATTATTGTCTAAAGTGAGACGACCCCTGTAACTGTCCTTCAATCTGCTTGTGCCTCTCAGCATGTGACCGCCAGGTCTCAGTAACTACATAAGCTGCTGGGTCTTATCAGACCCAGATTAGTCCTGCAGTGATTTCAGGGGTTATTTTTCCCACTATATTGCCCCTGTAACTGGGGTTAATATATTAGCCCCAGTTACATGGGAAATCGGCAAAAAATGTAAAAAAAATAAATAAAAAAAACACAAACAAAAATTCAAATTTCATCTTAAAAAACTCTAGTGGCCCAAACAGCAAATTATAGCTTTGCCCTCGACGGCTCTGAAATCTCCCGTATATAAACATCCGTGGTGGAAATGTTACACAACTTATTTTAGTGTCATATAGAAAAGGAAAAAGTCCAGCGTAGCCTCATATCCAAAGATAAAATGTTCCAAAACTTTATTATAACACTTTTAAAATTCCAACATGGTTCTCATGGTATAAATGATTGTCGATGCGTTTCGCATTTGGTGTTACTTTTGCTGTCAAAAAAACTTTAAAAAGTGAAAAACTACTTTTTTTTTACTACTTTCCCAAATATTATGGGGAAAAAATGTAATGTAATAATGTCAGAAAAATACAACCTTACATATCCCAGAAATAAGGTGAAAAAATTAGTTGAATAAAAAATTATAAAAAAATAGTAAAAAAAAGTTGAATAAAAAATTATTTTTGCCAAAAAAGCAGGTAGTATCAAGTGGTGTACAAAAAAAAAAAAGCGAAATGTGCTCAGTCAAGAAAGGAGGGTAAAGGGCTCAGCCAGGAACTGGTTAAGGCAAATGTGGCTGCTGGACACTGTCAAATGGGGGTCACTGGACCCTGTTTTACAAGGGGTGGGACTCAGATTCATGTATTGTAGATAAAGGAGAAATTTGGGAAATTTTTTTTTGAGAAGTTCAGTGCTTGGTTTTAGCAAATCAAACCCCCAATGTTCCTTTTGGAGGGACAGTCCCCACTTTTGACCTCGGTTCCCCTGTCCCTGTTTACTCCTTAAATCTCCCTCTTTTTGATTTAATAAATTTGCATGAAAAGAAATCTTACTTTTTTACCATGATTACTTACATTAGGCTATGTTCACACGGTGATTCACGCCGAATTGTGGGATGGATTTCGACAAAAATTACGGCGGGTGTTGGGGGGGCGGGGCGGGGGAAGGGGGGCCGGCAGCCCCCGGCCCCCCATAGACTTTCATTATCCAGGGTGCGTATCCCGCCGGGAAAATGTGCTGTAGGGGCGGAATCCTTTGTTCTCTATAGACGGGGATTCTGTAATGACGGGAGGTTTCAGCCGTTTTGCGCGCAGTACGGCGCGAAAAGGAATGAAACCCGCCCAAAAAATCAGCCGTTTGAACTTTAGCCTTTAAAGGGTTTTTCTCACCATGCATTTTCCCAAAAAGTCCCCAGCCCGCTTCGGGCTCACCCCCCTTTTTAGATGGGGGTTCTGCGTTTCAGCTTACATTTTCCTTTCAGGTTTGTGGGTGGATCTATAGCAGCGATTGGTATATCAGCTTTTATATTCCTAGCTGAGCCTTTTACATTCAAATGACTGCAGGAGATGTAAAATGTGAAGTCCACAAGACTACAGTGCTCTAAGGAGTGAAAACATGTCCTTATGTTAAAGGAGTGTTCCTATGAAACAAACTCTACTGCACAGGGTGGCTCATGGCTAGTTGCACTTCTTTGGTAGTTCCACATGTAACCGACCGCGTTTTTTTTTTTTTTACAAATATTTTATTAGACACATTGCAAATTAAAATGTAAATAACCTTACAATGAAACAAATATTTTTTGTATAAAACTATATGTGTCATTTTTCCTTTTCCAACAATTTAAAAAGACAGTTGTTATATCATTTAATAATAAAAAAAATTTAAAACCACTGATTACCGTTATTATTCTATTTAATGAAACTAAAAAATAGAAGGGGGGTTTAAAGGGGTTTTTTCCGAATCTCATTCATACCTCCTGCACCCCATCTCTTCAGCTCTGTGTGCTCAAAGGGGGGTATGTGTTTTGTTTGAATTGCGATCATTGCCCCACAGGTTGACTGAAACGGAGGAGTGGATCCGCTGGACCAGCAAGCGATGGTAGTTAAGCCAGCCGGGGAACGGTCTAGTACCCCCCGGGTTTTCACCAGAGCCCCCGCAAAGCGGATGGACTTGCGGGCTGAGGTACCGGGTCGTTACCCCTGCTGACTTCTTGCGAGGGCACCCGGGGGGTACAGCGTGGTACAGAAACGTAATCCGGAGGCGTAGTGGGGGGACAGGCAGAAGGTAGGGCAGGCAGCAGGGGTTCGTAGTCAGAAGGGGCAGAGGGTCAGGGCAGGCGGCAAACAGGCAAGGTGGGAAATGTAGAAACTGAGGGTACACGGGAATCAAGCGAACCCCAAATTATCCTAAACCAGGGAAAAAACCCAAAAACAGATGGCAGGAATACTGGGGGCGGATCCCTAAATAGGGACCACGCCCGACAATAACCAATTATCGGGACACGGGCCCCTTTTAAAATTTAAGAAGCCGGCCGCGCGCGCCTTAACCCCGGGGCACCGCGGCAGGCCGGGACAGGCGGCGCGGGTTCCTGGACGCGGCCAGGTAAGAAGGGGGGCGCCAGGCAGCGGGGGGTTTGGCGCGGGCCGCCGCGCCAACCCCTGCGGGGGGAGGGGTCGCGGGGGGCGCGGACCCCGCGACCCCCTGACAGTCCCCCCCCCTTAGGTTCCCCCTCTTTTTTTAGAAACCTAGAGAGGGGTCAGGGCAGGTTGGTTGGGGTTCCCACGACCGCTCCCCCGGCCCCGAACCCCTTCCCAGTCAATGAAAAAAACCCCTTTTCCCCCTCACTGTTTTTCTGTGCCAACACCTCCTTGCCCTCAAAGGTTATCAGATTGGCCACGGAAAGGCGGACGCCCCAAGGGAGAAGCATTCAGCCCCCGGTTTGAGGAGAGAGCAGGGAAAGAGTTGGGGATGCGAGGTAGGAGGCGGCGGAGCTTGTAGGCCCGGGTTTAGATTTTTTGCAGTACCTCAAGGGCCCACTATTTAGGACCTAATTGTAGTGGGGACCTTAAAGGAATATTTGCGGGATACCAAAACCCTTATCCCCTGGCTCAAATGGGAGGGGAAGCCCTACGGTATCTGTCAGCCTGGACTTTAGGTGCGGGCAGAAGCCCCGAACGGCCCTGTCGTGTGGGGCCCCATAAAGCCTTGATGCCCTTTACTTGGGCCTCCAGGGGCCCGGGAAAAATGCACGGGTAGCAAGGGGGAGGGGGGCGGGGAGTGCCCAAACACGACAAAAAAGGGGGAGGCCCCCGCGGACCCCCAATCTAAAGATTTTATAAGAAAACTCCCCCAGGGAAAAGTCGGGGACCATTTATCCTGAGGGGCGGACACAAATGCCTCAGGTAGGTCCCCAACCTGGTTGACCCTCTCACCGCCCTTTTGTTGGGGGTGGATGCGGAAGGAATCAAATGGCCTGCAATTGACCACACAAAACCCCGCCAAAATTTAGAATAAATTGGACCCCCCTATCAGAGAATATGTAAAGGAGACCGTGCAGCAGAAAACGTGACAAAAAAATTTTGGGCCCATTTGGGGGGGGCAGAGGGTACCCAGGCAGTGGATAAAGGGGGCCCCTTTTTGGGAAAAACGGTCGGTAAAAACCCAGATGACCGTTTTTCCCCCGGGGGGGCGGGGGGGCCCAAATGAAGTCCATGGCTACATGGGTCCGGTTTTTCGGGCACAGGGGGCGGTGAAAGAAGACCTGGGGCTTAGGCAGGAACCCTTATCGGGCCCAAAGGGGTGCAGGTAGAACAAGGTCCCATGCCCTGAGAAGGGTAGGCCACCAGTAATATCGGGATACAAATTGAAGCGCCCTATGCACCCTGGGTCCCCGCCTATGGAAGAGTGTCCCCACTTCAGGTTCTAAGGCGCAAGGCGGGTCGAAAATAGTTTTCCCCGGGGGGTGGGTGTGGGGGCCCCCGGGGGGGCAGCCGGACGAGTCGCCCGGGGGGAACAATGTGTGGGGGGAGGCTCGAGACCCACTGTATCCGGGGAAGGGATAGAGCATCACTTGATTTTTTTTTTGGCGGGCCGAAATGTACCCGGAAGTCAAAAGGGGGCAAAGAATAATGACCACCTGTTCCCGGGGGATTCAGGCGCTGAGCCATGAAGATATGGGAGTTTCTTGTGGTCTGTAAAAAATGTCAATAGGGTGGCAACCCCCCTCAAAAGGTGCGCCATTCTTAAGAGCCAGCTTTTTGGCCATAATTCCGATCACCAATGGTATGTTCTTTCGCAGGAAAAATGTTTGGAGAAAAAACCACGGTTTTAAAAGCTTTTACAGCGGAGATCTTTCTGCAGGAGGGACAGGCACCGGCGCGACTGAAGAAGAATCCACTTCCAAAAAAACGGACGTTAGGGTCGGGACGAGACAGGACGGGAGCCGAAGCAAATGCCACTTGAGCCGGTTGAAGGTTTTTGGGCCTTGGGGGCCAGGATTTGGGAAATTGGGCATTTTCCCTTTCAGGCCCCCAAGGGAGCCACCGTGTAGAGAAGTGGGGGATGAATTCCTATAATAATTCGCAAACCCAGAAAACGTTGAATGGCCCAAGGCCCACCGGTTGGGGCCACAGCAAACCGCGGGAGTTGGGGGATCCATCCCGGGGACCCTCATCAAGACATGTACCCAAAAAGGGTAGCTGGAGGTTAAAGAGGGACTTTTTCCGGGCTTGGGAAAAAGCTGATGAGTCGGAGTCGCCTTTTAGGACCCGGCGGACATTTGGGTGGCGATGAGTCTGAGTCAGGGGAGAAGAGGAATATCGAAAATGACTTTCAAGCATAAGGGAGGTCCCCAAAAATCTCATTAACAAAGTTTTGAAATACGCCCGGGGGGTTGCAGAGACCCAAATGGCATAACCAAAATACTCGAAATGGCCGCCCCTGATTAAATGGTTTTCCTTCGTACCTTCCCTAATCGGGTTAAGTTGTAGGCCCCCCGTAGATCCGTTTAGAAAATATTTTCCCCCACGCGGCGGTCAAAAAGTTCGGAGATTAAGGGCAAGGGTTTGCGGTTTTTTACGGAATTTTTTCAGGCCCCGATAGTCATGCGGGCCGGGAGGACCCGTCCTTTTTTTCCAGAAGAAGAAGCGGCCCGCCCCGGGGACGAGGACTTACGGATGAATCCTTTGCGGAGTTTTCCTTTACGTACTCAGACATCGCCTAGTCTCCGGGCGGAGAGAGGGTAAACCCCGGGCCCCTGGGAGGAGTACAGCCAGGTTTCAGGTCAATGGGCAATCTAAGGGCCCGGGGTGGGGGAAGAGTTCAGCTGGCTCTCCGAAAAAAACTCGGCAAAGTCCAGTAAGGCGAAGGGAGACCTGGAGGAGGTTTGGGGACTTCCCGGGAGAGATTGGGGGAGTTTTTCGGCTTTGACAGGGAAACGAGGGAGACACGCGGACCCAACCATGACTTACCTGTGTCCAAACCCAAAGTGGGGTTGGTCCTGCAGCCAGGGAGGGCCCCCGAAGGATTTTGGGGGGAGGGTCGAGGCAGGGGCTGTAGTTGCAACGTCTCCTTGTGAAGGCCCCAATTTGAAAAAGGGGGGGGCCGTACGGGGGCGGATAGCTCCTTAAGGGATTTGCCACGCCCAGGAGACGAACATAGGTTTTTTTGACAGTACTGGGAGCGAAACTGGTCACAGTTCTGGCTTATGAAGTTTCCTGCCGTTTCCCGGTCGAAAAGGCGGTGGCCTGAAAGGTGCTGTTTCCCGGAAAAGCACCAATATGTACGGGAAATTCAGCGGGGAGGGGGGCCTTTTTGACACCTGGGGTTGCCCCCTCCTACGAGCCTAGGTGCGGGGGTTTCCCGGGCGCACCGGACAGTCCCCCGGGAAAAGGGCCGAACCGCCACAATAGAAGCAGGTGCTTCAGACGACGGAGAAGTTCCTCCGGGGGGGGGTGGGTCTCTCGACCGCAAGGTTCCTCTTAGAGGCCCTTGAGGAGGAAGGGTAACCTGGAAAAAGTGGGAGCCAAGCAAGGAGACGGCTGGGATGGACAGTTTTTTGTTGCAGGGGGAGCTCTTGTTGCCTTTCGCGAAGCGAAAATCCACTGGGTGGCCAAATGGATTTGGTATCCAAGGCGCTGGAAAATCCCGAGGGCGAGTCGCCCTTTATTCGCCCCGAGAGGCCTTGCCAAAATGTCGCCACCAATGCTTCGTTGTTCCGTCCAGCTCCGAAGCGAGAGTGCGAAACTCCCCATACTGACCCACTGTGTCGCCCTGAGAACTAAGCGGGGCTGCGGCAGCCGACGGTACGGCCGGTTCCTCGAAGACGGTGCGAACCCCCCGGGGGAACGTTTGGAAGGGGGCCGCCCTCAGAGGATCCCCTCGATCCCAATGGGGTGCCCCAAACCAAGGCTTCTCCCAAAAAAGGCGATTATGAAGGCCCCCTTGGCCGCTCTGTAGGGAAATTTGGGGGCCCCATCATTTCGGGGGATGGACATGGTGATGAACCCCCGGCACTTCTTGGGGTCTCCATTGTAGGTGAGGGGAGTGGCAGATGCAGAACGGTCCTAAGCGAACAGGGAGAGCAAAGGATGCCGGAGAACGGATGCGGTGCGGGGGGGCAGCCCGGGGGAGGGAACAGTCCCATTTTGCATCTGGGCCCCAAGCTGGTCGATGCGTTGACTCTGCTGGGCGACAGCGTATGATGTCCCCCGGGGGAAACAGGGAGAGGGAAACCCTGGGGAATCCCTGCCAGTCGTACTGAACGGAGGAGTGGATCCGCTGGGCCAATGCAAGCGATGATAGCTAAGCCAGCCGGGAACGGAGTCTAAGTAGCCCCCCGGTTTTTACCAGAGCCCCCCCGCAAAGCGGGGTGGACTTGCTGCGGCGGAGGTACCAGGGGGGGTTACCCCTGCGTGTTGTTTGCGTGGCGGGCCGGGGTACAGCGTGGTACAGAAAAGTAATCCGGAGGGGTAGTCGGGGACAGGGCAGAAGGTCAGGGCAGGGAGCAGGGTTGTAGTCAGAGCGGGGGAGGGTCAGGGCAGCGGCAAAAGGAGGTCAGGAAAGTAAGAAACGGATGGTCCGGGTAAAACGACGAACTCCAAAACTCTCTAAACACCGGAAAAACACACCAACAGACTGGGAGGAAGTACTGGGGGCGGATACTAAATGGAACCGCGCCCCCGACAATAACCAATTTTCGGGGAACTGGGCCCCTTTAAAAATTTTGATGAGGCGGCCCGGGGGCCGCGCCTTAAGCGGGGGCCACGTGGGGGACGGCCGGGACAGCAGGCGCGGCGTTTCCTGGGCGCGGGGCCCGGTAAGAGAGGCGGGGGCCGAGGCAGCAGGGGGTGGGCCGGGCCGCCCAGCCCCGCGCCAGACCCCCCCGACGGGGATGTGGGGCGGGGGGCAGCGGAGCCCGCGCCCCCGTGACAAAAGACATCACCAGGCCTTTCCTCTCTCTAGTCAAAGAAAGGTCTGTTTATGTATAAAAACTTGGGGTAGCTACAATTTTTCTCAAGGGGAAAAATTTTTGTCTCACAGCCCAAGGGGGCCCAGGGTTTAAGTCCCCACAGGGAAACCAAACCCGTGGATTTTTTTTTTCTTTTCAATGCACAGCTGATTGAGTTTTTCTTTCTTTTTATCTATTTGCCTGTTTGATAATTACTAAAGGGCAAAGGGGGTAGAATGACAGACCTGGGGTTTGAAACTCGTACTGCTGGAGGAGAAGTGTTGTCTGAGCATGTGGGGGCCGGGATAGGAGTCTCAGCCCTGGTTGAACCCTGGAGACGAGGGGTAAACAATGGATCACTAAAGGAGAGCTAAAACTTTAAGGTACAGAATTTTTAATATGAAAATGGTGAAAAAGTTTATTATAATTTGCAAGCCTCCCACGGAATTTTACATTTGGCAAAAACCTTTAAGGTCCTTTGATGGCGCCTTTTTTAAAATAGGGTTTTTGTAGACATAGCCTAATATGTACTGTAGTTAGGAGCCAAAAAGAAGCTTTTTTTGGAGCAATATACTAGTGCAACTCAAAAAAATCAGAATATCACTGAAAAGATAATTGATATAAAAAATTTTAAGTCAAATAAGGGAAACCTTTATAATTTTATAGACTCATTGCAGTATGAAAAAGGTTTTAATATAAAACTTTGTGAGCCCCCATAACAAATAAGAAGATAGTCCCGGAGAACCCCCTTTTAAATTTTTAATGATTCTAAAATTTTGAGATGACTAGTATATATTTTTTCATATAATTGCCTTTTTGGGGGCCTCTTTGATCATTCAAAATGTTGGCAGGTATGTAAATGGATATCTCTTATCTATTTATATAATATCCTATAATGTCATATTTTTAGTGTCATTAAAAGATGATGCTGTTACATCTATTCTCAGCTTCATGGAGGCAAACAAAACTTTTCCAAAGAGTAAATCATTTTGGAACGGAATGTGCCTATGCTAGGTGTAGTTGTGGTCCACTAAGATAGAGAGGCCAAAAGACAGCGTGAACTCCTAGGCAGATTTGTGCCTAAATATAGAATGCAACCGTTTAGATTGGACATAGAGGAAAGAGGAACCATGAATAGACCAAGAAAGAAAGGACAGGCTCACCAGGAAATACAAGGCTTGTCCTCTCCTGTCCTTGTATCCAACCCTTCTGCAAAAGTGAGCTGCTATGTTCACACGGTTTATTTCCGGGCGTATTTACGGACGTATTTACGGACGCAAATACATCCCGAAATACGTTTCAAATACGTGTCACAAAGTGTGGCGCGTATTTCGCGTCGTAAATACAATCCACATTCTTTACTATGGGGATTTACGTTGCGAAATACGCCTTAATAAGTGACAGGGGACTTAATTTTACGCTTGTATTTACGGACGTATTTACGCCCGCAAATATGTCGCGAAAATACGCCTCGTGTGAACGAGGAGGCGTATTTTACATTGGAATCAATGCTAATCTAATTGTTCATTATTTGAAACGTATTTCAGGACGTATTTGCGGACATAAATATGTCCCAAAATAAGCCGTGTGAACATAGCCTTACAAGTCCAAAAGTGGTAACCCAGCTTTTCTCGGCTCCTGAATGGCAAATCTACCCAGCAATGTAGGCTCCGTAGTCACCATCTTTAAAAGGCCTATATAAAGAAGCTACCAATAACATTCACAGATAGATGCAAAAATTCCCAACCCTTGAGGTATTTCACATTGGATTAACATTTCCAGTGCAGGTGCGTTCTGGCTATGTCCGTGGAGGGGTTGGTCAGAGTAAATATACAGTCAGCAGATTTGTGGCTGAATGTCTACAACTGCTCCGGGTGTGTGAATGGAGCTTTCATAATAGCAATAATAATCTTTATTTATATGGCGTCAACATATTCCTCAGCGCTTTACAATTTAGAGGGTGTAAGTACAGAGAAAAAAAAACAAACGTTACACAATAAAAAGCTACTAATGGACAAAACAAAAATAATTTTTAATTTCATGTAACAAAAATTTAAATATTTAAATGTGTACTTGTAATCAAAAAAACACATCCAAACACCTGTATTTATATATATATATATATATATATATATATATATATATATATATATATATTATATATATATATTATTTACAGGGGCGTAACTTTGGTTCAAATAGTGGGGGGGAACAATTTTCCCTCTCACCCCCTCTCTTCCTCTCCCTTCTTCACTCGCCTTCCCTTTCAGTTCCCTCCCTTCTCTCCCCTCCTCTCCCAGCAGTGAAACGGCCCCCTCTAACCCAGCTAGGAGGTCTGAGGGAGCGCTGTGAGCTCCCCCAGCAGGTCCGGGCGGAGTCCTTATGGCAAACACTTTTGGTGCAATCTGTAAGGTTATGAGTGGCTCTCCACTTACCCACGTTTAGAGCCGGACTGTGACTAAAAACCAGCCCTGGCAATGAAACTGAACCAGCCCCCGACAATATTACCCCCTCTAGATGGAAATAACAAATGTTGTGCATTGCAGCAAATTTGGCTTAACTCCTCCCATCCCCCATCACTACTCCATTAAATTTGTTATACACACAACAGAATGAGGAAAATAAAGAACCCAATCTCACTGTACCCCTAGTAATCACTTATGTCACATACTGTACCCCAAAATGTATTTTATTTCATACCATACACCAGAAATGACATCACTCACTACACCCTGGAAATGAATTATATTACACATGGTAGTCACAGACATTACATTACTAACTGCACCTTAGAAATGAATTGCACTTTGTACTGAAGAAATAACATAATTCATTACACCCCAAAAAATGTATTCTATTACACACTGAACCCTAGAAATGAATTACATTACTCACTGTACCCCAGAGATTATATTACACTGTATCCCTGAAATTACAATACACACTGTACCTCAGAGATTACTACATTACACTTCACCCCAGAGATTACTACACACCATACACTAGATATTACATTACTCACTGTACCCTAGAGATTATTACATTACCCACTGTACCCCCAGAGATTAGTTTACACACTGTACACCAGATATTACTGCATTATTCACTGTATCCCAGAGATTATATTACACACTGTACCCCAGAGATTATTACATCACACACTGTACCCCATAGACTACATTAGACAAGGTATCCTGGAAATTGTGTGTGTATATGTACATATATTGAACACAGACACACTACACACTCAGGGTGGGTTCACATGACGGTTTTGCAGCGACAGTGTCGTTTGCTTTTTGGAAATTCGGCGCTTGCAAACGCAGAATTCCGACAAGCAAAAGACCTAGACTGCCCAAGGCAGATTTCTGCCTCCTATTCTTTAGTGCTGTTAGTGCATAAAACACCTTGAAGAATTCTGTGTATGCCCTGACAGTACACGCTGAAAATACTTGAGTAAAATCAGTGTCATCTACACAACACTGATTTTACGTAGGGTATAATGTAAATCAGTTTCCTGCCAGATTGGACGCCGGTTCTGAGGCAGATCCAGCGCTGAATCAACATTCACATCAGCTGCATGAATGTAGCCATAAGGTCTGTTCACAAGGCATATAGCGGGGCGTACTGTGTGCTCTGCTATATCCCAGGTGTTTTAGAAGTATGCATTTGCCAGTCCACACTTCTAAAATGCTGCGGGTCCAGCCCATTCACTTTCATTTTCCCCGGCGCATAAGTGCAGGGAAGACATGACATGGTTAGACACATGGCTGTACAGTACAGTATATACACATCTCACATATACAGTACATACCCTACTAACATACACACACAATGCCTGGCACCCTTGTCCCCGCCTTACCTGTCTCCTGCAGTCTGGTGCAATTGGCATTCGGCAAGAGCTTCTTTTCTTCTCTGATGAGGGCTGAGCATAGGGGAAGTTGTATAGGGGGGAAACATACAATCCTCAGATACAGAGTGTGCTGGACTGTGAGCAGCGTTCTGACTGCTGAAGCAGCCCCTGCTGACTCCTGCTCTACCAATCAGCGCTGCTCTCACTCTGCACTGACAATTGAGGCTGTTGCCAACTCTGTCCCCCCAAAATGCACAGAAATATAGGGTTAACTTCTTCTCCTCTGTGCTCTGTTCTCCCCACTTACCGTATTCTCATGCTTTCATATGGATTATTTTTTATTGAAGTGGCTAAAAAGTGGAGGGGACCGTCCCCCACCCAGAAAAAAGTGGGGGGGACCAGTCCCCTCCATACCCCCCTAAAGTTACACCTATGTATATATATTATCTATATATTTGTGATATAAACTACTTATATTTTGTATTGTAATTTGTACACGTCAATTGTTGAGTCGCCATATTTGATCCCTACATACATGGGTGGTTACATTCTGGACATATATATACACACTACCGTTCAAAAGTTTGGGGTCACTTGGAAATGTACTTATTTTTGAAAGAAAAGCACAGTTTTTTTCAATGAAGCTAACATTAAATGAGAAATCCACTCTATACATTGTTAATGTGGTAAATTACTATTCTAGCTGCAAACGTCTGGTTGTTAATGCAATATCTACATAGGTGTATAGAGGCCCATTTCCAACAACCATCACTGAAGTGTTCTAATGGTACATTGTGTTTGCTAACTGTGTAAGAAAGCTATTGGAGATTTTGAATACCCTTGAAAACCCTTAGTGCAAGTATGTTAGCACAGCTGAAAACAGTTTTGCTGATTAGAGAAGCTATAAAACTGACCTTCCTTTGAGCGAGTTGAGAATCTGGAGCTTTACATTTGTTGGTTCGATTAAACTCGCAAAATGGCCAGAAAAAGAGAACTTTCATGTGAATCTCGACAGTCTATTCGTGTGCTGAGAGATGAAGGCTATTCCATGCAGAGATTGCCAAGAAACTGAAAGATTCCTACAAGGTGTGGTACTACTCCCTTCAGAGGAGAGCACAAACAGGCTCTAACCATAGAAGAAAGAGAAGTGGGAGGCCCTGCTGCACAACTGAGCAACAAGACAAGTACATTAGAGTCTCCAGTTTGAGAATTCGATGCCTCACAGGTCCTCAGCTGGCAGCTTCATTAAATAGTACCCGCAAAAACGCCAATGTCAACGTCTGCAGCGAAGAGGCGACTCCAGGATGCTGTCCTGCAGGAATTGCTGCAAAGGGAGCATTCTCTGACGAAAGCAAAGTTTGAAGTATATGTACTTATAAGTGTTATATGGATTTTTTTTTTTATATTAGATAGCTGATCTTTGTCTCCCTGACTTCCCCTCTGTGGTGAGGATTGCGGTGCTCACCACGCCGACTATGGCCTCAGAGGTGTAAGTGTTATCAGCAGGACCTGATAAGTGTCAAGAAAGCTGTAAACCTCCTCTGCAAAGAATGACATTGTCCAATCAGGACTGTCAAAAGGGGGGTTACCATTGGGGGGGTGTCCTGCAAATATGACCTTATCCAATTAGACTGTCGCTAGGGGTTACCAAATTTGGGGGGTTTTTGGGCCTGCAAAGTGTGACCTTATCCAATCAGGACTGTCACCTGGGTGTTACCAGTTGGAGGTGTGTCCTGCAAAGTGTGGCATTGGCCAATCAGGACTGTCAGCTGGGTGTTACCAGTTGGAGGTGTGTCCTGCAAAGTGTGACCTTATCCAATCAGGACTGTCACCTGGGCAGGGGCGTTGCTAGGGTCCTAAAACATCCGGGCTCGGCCCTTTGTTTTTTTCCCCCTCATTGTGAACTGGGGGATGTTTTTTTTTACAGAGAAAAACCTTCTTTTTCCTGTCACTAATTTTCTGCAAAACCCACAAGATCCCTCCACTTCCCAGCTTTTCCACTGACAGGTAAAAATCACCAATGACAAATTACTTTTTCAAAACTTCTCCCCTTTCATATACAATACCCCTAAACATCCCAAATAACCACCGATACATGGATAAATCTCCAAAAAGTGATTTTACAAAAACCCTCCTAAAAAACCCAAGACCCCAAACTATACTACAAAAGGCTCAAATAACCCTGCCAACCCTGACCGAACGCAACCCCCACATGTGCCCTTTACGTACACAGGCTTGATTAATAACCACCGCCAATACAGTGACCAGATAGGGGGGTAATACAGTTGATTAGGCTCTGCAAAATATAATTATTACACGCTGTTACATTTAGGACTCACCGGAAACGCTTTTCTGATCACGTCATTCACTTTCCCTTTTCTTTTCCACCGGTTCACACCTTTAGCGATTGCTCCCGGGCCAAGACTCTCCCCGAGATTTGGGCACAAATTCTTTTGAATCCTCACAATTTTTCAGGGCACTGAGGCAGTAAAAGGGGGGCCCCAGGCAGTAATGGGGGCACTAGCAGTATATAGGGGCCAAAAAAAGGAAAAAGGGGACTGAGGGGGAATAAGGGGCACTTTGGCATAATGGGGTCACTGAGGCAGTAATTGGGGCCCCAGGCAGGGTATAAGGGACACAGGGAGAATGGGGGCCAAGGGAGGTATATAGGTGCACAGGCAGCATAGGGGGGCCACAGGGAGGCATAGGGCCACACAGGGGTAGGGGGCCACACGGCATATGGGGCCACAGGGAGCATATGGGGGGCCCCAGGCAGGGGTATGGGGGGGCCCCAGCGGGTATGGACCACAGCAGGGATAGGGGGGGCCCCAGGCAGGGGATATGGGGCCACAGGGAGGAAAATATGGGGGGCCCCAGGCAGGGATAAAGGGGCCACAGAGAGGGGGTATGGGGGGGCCCAGGGAGGCATTATAGGGCCATAGGCAGGTAATGGGGGCCACGGGGTATATGGGGGCCACAGCCGTATATGGGGGCCACAGGCAGGGATAGGGGGGGGCCCGGGAAGGTATGGGGGGCCACAGGCAGGCATTATAGGGCACCGGCAGGGAATGGGGCCACAGGGAGGATAAGGGGGCCACAGGGAGGGTTGGGGGCCACGGGTGGATATGGGGCCACAGGCAGGGAATGGGGGCCCCAGGCATAATAGGGGCCACAGGGGCAGGGATTATGGGGGCCCCAGGGAGGGAATGGAGGCCACACATAAGGGGGCCACAGGCGGGGTATGGGGGGCCCCAGGCATGTATGGGGGCCACGAGGGAATGGGGCCCCAGGGAGGTATGGGGGCCCCAGGCATATATGGGGGCCACAGGCAGGGATATGGGGCCACAGCAGGCTTATAAGGGGGGAAGGCAGGGGATGGGGCCACAGGGAGATATGGGGGTCACAGGCAGGCATTATAGGGGCACAGGCAGTGGTTTCCGGGGGGCCCCAGGCAGGATATGGGGCCACACAGTATATGGGGACACAGGCGGGGTATGGGGGGCCCCAGGGGAGGGATATGGGGCCACAGGGAGTATATAGGGCCCCAAAAAGGGATATATAGGGCACTGAGGCAGGGAAACCTTTTTAAAAAAACAACCCTTCAACTCACCTTAAATCCCCCCGGGGGCGCGGGGTCTGTCCCTTCAGCCCCCGCTCCCCGCAGCTCCTCGGGCGCACGCCTATGACCGCTGTGCGCCCGGGACAGGGAGGCGCGATGACATCACTTCATCGCGACGCGCCGGCTGAGGCCCACGGGGCCGCGGCGGGTCCTAAACGCTGGAGGGACCCGGGGGGCCCCGCTGGTCGGACCTGGGGTCCGACACGCTGCGGGGCAGGGAGCCTCCCCTCTCTGCTCCGCAAAGCCCTCAGCGAGTGTGCGCCAGCGACGCTTGCACTGAAGGGGCCCGTCGGTGCACAGGGCCCCGGGGGAAGGGCCCGGACCCGGGAATCGGGGCACAGGGTTTTTATTCGGGGCCCGACCCCGAATAAAAAGCCTAGCGACGCCCCTGCACCTGGGTTACCAGTTGGGGTGTTGCCCGCAAAGTGTGACCTTATCCAATCAGGACTGTCACCTGGGTGTTACCAGTTGGAGGTGTGTCCTGCAAAGTGTGGCATTGGCCAATCAGGACTGTCAGCTAGATGTTACCAGTTGGAGGTGTGTCCTGCAAAGTGTGACCTTATCCAATCAGGACTGTCAGCTGGGTGTTACCATTTGGAGGTGTGTCCTGCAAAGTGTGACCTTATCCAATCAGGACTGTCAGCTGGGAGTTACCAGTTGGAGGTGTGCCCTGCAAAGTGTGACATTATCCAATCAGAGCTGTCACTGTGTGCAGGGACACACCCCTTTCAGAACTAAGATGGTAACGCCCAGCTGACAGATTCAGACATACATTTCCAGGAGGAATACCAGAGAAACAGCACAACCCAGAGTTATAAGAGAAGATGCTCCAGGATTGTTATTTCATGGGGAACACATGGATTTATTAAAACACACGTGTCAGGAGATGTCAGAGATCCCCTTTAAGGGTCTCTCTGGCCTTGAGATACAGTCAGTAATGCACTCTTTGCTCAAATACTAGGCCTATTTGCCATTAGGCATCTGGAAAAGCTGGGTGACAGTCTGTAATGTTGTCGCATTTTGGTCGTCACCATATTTTAGGAAGAAATCTGACTTCAGAAACCCGTCGCTATGCACAACTGCTTTATAAACATCCACATTTCTGTGTAGAAATATGATATTGAACGCTGCAGCTGAAATTCATTTCACTCCTTGCGAGTCTTTCCAAGTGGAGCAATGAAGGACAACGCCCCAGACCCTCAATAACCTCAAAATGAAACCAGCGACCTTTGACTTTACACCCGAAACTGCCCATAAGCTCGGAAAACTGTCACAGAATGCTGGGACTTGTAGTTCCCGCACTGTATTCCCTGCCACATGGGATGCCCTAATTCTTATGATAGGAGGAAAAGAAGTGTAGAACTTTCCAGTAAATGAATTGCTGGATTAAACAAACAATATAAAAATGTGACTCAGGGGATCCCGGGCCGGGGAGGGGGAGAGACAGCTGGCCACTTCCTCGCTGCTGCACTGATCACAACCTATGACGTCAGTGGAACAGGCTCTTGGAACCAATCTGCATTCCGAATACCAACCTGTTCCACTGGTGTGTTCCTCAATGAGACTTTTCCACAAGCCGTATGCTGCAGAAAAAGGATATCCACTTTATTCCTGAGGACACGATTCATTTAGATCTATAAAAGGAGTGAAGTCTGTATGGAAAACAGCAGCGCAATATTCCTGTTGTTGCAAAAAGATTCTTAAAGGGGTTGTCTCACTACAGTGATTCATCTCACCTCAGTCCTGTTTTCTAGGTTTCATTTTGAATTCAGGGGCATGTTTCCTGGCTTCTACTAGGCTGCAGTAGAAGCCAGGTCTGTAGCTATAGCAACCAGCGCTGGCAGCCTAACAGGAGAGATCAAACAGGTCTGTAGCTATAGCAACCAGTACTGGCAGCCTATTAGGAGAGATCGGACAGGTCTGTAGCTATAGCAATCAGTGCTGGCAGCCTATTAGGAGAGATCGGACAGGTCTGTAACTATAGCACCCAGTGCTGGCAGCCAATCAGGAGAGATTAAACAGGCCTGTAGCTATAGCAACCAGTGCTGGCAGCCAATCAGGAGAGATTAAACAGGCCTGTAGCTATAGCAACCAGCGCTGGCAGCCAATCAGGAGAGATTAAACAGGCCTGTAGCTATAGCAACCAGTGCTGGCAGCCTATTAGGATACATCAAGCAGGTCTGTAGCTATAGCAACCAGTGCTGGCAGCCTATCAGGAGAGATCGGAAAGGTCTGTAGCTATAGCAACCAGTGCTGGCAGCCTATCAGGAGAGATCGAACAGGTCTGTAGCTCTAGCGACCGGAGGCGCTGATGCAGCCCATACAAGAGGGGATATCTCAGAATAGGTAGGTCACTGATAATGGACATATATTGCAAAGTGACTTGTTTTTACAAGATCTTTAATATAAAAAGCAGCGATTCCTGTAGTGAGACAACCCCTTTAAGAATGCAGATCTTCCTGATAATATATGCTACTGTTCTCTGTTATCAGCTTCAGCCCTATGTAATAATTGTCAGATAATTTAGGGACTGTCTGTTGGTATATAACCCCTCAAAGGGGTTGTCTCACTTGCTGTTTCACAAAGCCACAGCCAGCTTCAGGCTCCTACTTCCTGTTCAGGCTGCAATCGGTTCTACAGCTTAATGTTCTTACTTCCTCGTCAGGCTGTGGCCGGTTCTACAGCCTCACGTTCCCACTTCCTGTTCAGGCTGTGGGCGGCTCTACAGCTTCAGGCTCCCACTTCCTGTTCAGACTGTGGGCGGTTCTACAGCTTAATGTTTTTTATTCCTGTTCAGGCTAAGGGTGGGTCTACAGCTTCGGGCTCCCACTTCCTGTTCTGGCTGTGGGTGGTTCTACAGCTTCATACTCCCACTTCCTGTTCAGGATGTGGGTGGGTCTACAGCTTTAGGCTCCCACTTCCTGTGCAGGCTGTGGGCGGTTCTACAGCTTCGGCTCCCACTTCCTGTTCTGGCTGTGGGTGGTTCTACAGCTTCAGGCTCCCACTTCCTGTGCAGGCTGTGGGCGGTTCTACAGCTTCAGGCTCCCACTTCCCATTCAGGCTGTGGCCGGTTCCACAGCCTAATATTCTTACTTCCTGTTCAGGCTGTGGGCGGCTCTACAGCTTCAGGCTCCCACTTCCTGTGCAGGCTGTGGGCGGGTCTATAGCAGTGATTGGCATATCAGCTCTGTTATTTCTATCTATTCCCGTTACAATGACATGAGTGCAGGAGGTTAATAATCTGTAGTACACAAGGCTACAGAGCTCTAACGAGTGAAATCTAGTCATTAACTTAGGTAAACCAGCTCCTGTGCTAGAGATAAGACTCAGCAGGGAGTGACTCACTATGGTGGGATGGTAGCTTGGAGCAATCAGGTAAGAGAGAGAGCAGGGAGAGTTGATAAGTAACCAAGAGAAACTTGTGTACACTAGCATTAAATAAAATCTCCTTTATCTCCTGAACTAAGCAAAATCAAAACAGTATCATCTTCATTTCCCTTTCCTTTATGCTAAATGCTAATCATTGTGTTGAGAAAACCTTTAAGGCAGAATTAGCAGAGGTGGGGACCAAAGCAACCTGGGAACAAATTGGATCGCCTGTGAATGCCCACTAGACTGTTCAGAAACAACCCCAGACCACTTTGGAACCATTTGGGACCGGGTTTGCATAAGTCCTGTTCTTTTGCTGTCTGGTTTGGAAATTCTTCAAAGGGGCCTTCTTTAACCCATTAATGACCCTGGACGTATGAGTACGTCCCAGGGTCTCTAAAGGGCTTTGTGGCGGGATCGCTCCGTGATAATCATATAATAGTCACATATTGCTTGTCAATAGGTGAAAAAGAAAAGGAAAATTTTGATGGTCGTGTCCCTTTAAGGGTCTTGTCTCACTACAAGGATTGCTGCTTTTTAGGTTAAAGATCTTGCAAAAACAAGTCACTTTGCACTATGTGTCCATTAACAGTGTCCTAACTATTCCTAGATATCCCCTCTTGTATGGGCTGCATCACTCCTCAGGTCGCTGTAGCTACAGACCTGTCCGATCTCTCCTGATGGGCTGCCAGCCCTGCTTGCTATAGCTACAGACCTCTTCCATCTCTCAAGATAGGTTGCCATTGCTGGTTGCTATAGCTACAGACCTGTTCAATCTCTCCTGATAGGCTGCCAGCACTGGTCGCTGTAGCTACAGACCTGTTCAATCTTTCATGATAGGCTGCCAGCACTGGTCGCTATAGTTACAGACCTGTTCAATCTCTCCTGATAGGTTGCCAGCGCTGGTTGCTATAGCTAACAGAGCCTGTTTAATCTCTTATGATAAGGTTGCCAGTGCTGGTTTGCTGATCTACTACAAGACCTGTTCAATCTCTCCTGATAGGCTGCCATGCTGGTTGCTATAGCTACAGACCTGTTTGATCTCTCCTGATAGGTTGCCAGCACTGGTTGCTATAGCTACAGACCTGTTCAATCTATCCTGATAGGCTGCCAGTGCTGGTTGCTATAGCTACAGACCTGTTTGATCTCTCCTGATAGGCTGCCAGCACTGGTTGCTATAGCTACAGACCCGGCTTCTACTGCAGCCTAGTGGAAGCCAGTAAACACGCCCCTGAATTCAAAATTAAACCAAGAAAACAGGACTGAGGTGAGAGGAATCAATGTAGTGAGACAACTGACAAAAAACCCCATAAATGCCTAGCAACTGGTAAGAGGTCCATATACTAATTGTCTCTGGGGGTGCGGGAAATCCAAACCTGGGGGCTTCGCACTATAGAAAAATATTGTTAATATCAACCACAATGAGGAAACGACACAGGAATGTATTAAGAAGTAGTCGTCATAGTTTCCTCGGAATGTAACGCATCCACGGCATTTTAGCTAAATGAACTTCCTCCCTTTAACTCGACCGAGCACAAGTGGGAAGAGTTGTAGATTAAGCCCTACTTGGGCATCGCCGCCGTGTGCCCGTGTGGCAGCGCTGGAGTATCTGACCACGTGACGCTCGCATGACTCACTGCAAGTTCATTCAAAAGAAAAAAAAAAAAAGCATGAATGAGTTTTGCGGCTTTAGAGACAATGTAACAAGTGCCGGCAGCAGAATACAGTCATGATGTTGGCATTTTTGGAGACAGAATATATACCTGTCACATAGCGTTATTTGTAATAGGTTATATAAGCAGCTGTAACAACATGGATTACATACAGGTTATATAATCCACTTTGGACCATCCTTTTTTTTTTTTTTTTTTTTAGCAGGCTCCCTGAATTACAAGGGATCCCTGTAGATCAGCTGTAGAATTTAGCAGCATTTGTTCCATTTCCCTTCACTGCCCCCACTGGTGAAAGAAAGCATTACAATGGTTCAATTGAAATCCATGAACAATTGAAGTCTCTGTTGAAATTCCTGGAGACCGTCCTTGTTGGGGGTCGCTGCTTGGACAATACTTTCAATTTAGAAGGTTCCCTGAATATAAGACGATCAGAAGCGATTCCCAGTGATCAGTTGTAATCTAAAAGCATACATTTCTCTGTACTGCCCCCACAGGTGAAATAAGGTATTACACAGTTTCTATTGATATCCATTAACTGTCTGTCTAATGAACTGATGTGCCCGGTCTTCCAGGAAGACCCATTTTGTGGGGGTCACCAGTTTGGATTAAATTTCCCTGCACTGCCCCCACAGGTGAAAGGAAGCATTACACAGTTTCTATTGAAAGCCATAAACCATCCATCTAATGTATTGATGTGCTAGATCTTCCAGAGAGACCCTCTTTGTGAGGTTCACCACTTTGAACAATGCTTTTAAGTTAGAAGACTCCCTGAATATAAGATGATCGGAAGGGAACCCCATTAATCAGATATAATCTGGCAGTATAAATTCAATTTCCCGAACTGCCCCCACAGGTGAAAGAAGGTACTACAGAGTTTTATTGAAATCCATGGTCTGTCTGTACAATGTATTGATATGCCAGGTGCTCCTTTTTGTGAGGGGTCACCGATTTGGACAGTTCTTTCAGTTAGAAAGTTCCCTGAATATAAAATGATCAGAAGGGATCCCCAGTAATCAGATTTAATCTGGCAGCATAAATTCAGTTTCCCTGCACTGCCCCCACAGGTGAAAGAAGGCATTACACAGTTTCTATTGAAATCCATGAACTGTCTAATGTATTGATGTGCTAGGTTCTCCAGGGAGACCCTTTTTGTTGGGGCAATCCTTTGTAGTTAGAAGGCTCCCCGAATATAAGCCAATTAGAAGGGATCCCCAGTGACCAGCTGTAATCTGGCAGCATATATTCCCAGTGCCCCTGCAAGTAAACAGAAGCATTACACGGTTTCTTTTGAAATCCATGAACTGTCTGTAAAATGTATTGATGTACTGGGTCCTCCAAGTTAAAGGGGTTGTCTCACTACATTGATTCATCTTACCTCAGCCCTGTTTTCTCTATTTCATTTTTGAATTCAGGGGCGTGTTTACTGGCTTTACTGGCCTGCAGTGACGAGCTGCTGAGGACATCAGGTCTGTAGCTATAGCAACCAGTGCTGGCAGCCTATCAGGAGAGAGTGAACAGGTCTGTAGCTATAGCGACCAGTGCTGGCAGCCTACCAGGAGAGATCCAACAGGTCTGTAGCTATAGCAACCAGTGCTGACAGCCTATCAGGAGAGATCAAACAGGTCTGTAGCTATAGTGACCCAAGGAGCTGATGCAGCCCACACAAGAGGGGAGATCTTGGAATACATAGGACACGGCCAATGGACACATATTGCAAAGTAACTTGTTTTTGCAAGATCTTTAACCTAAAAGCAGCAATCCCTGTAGTGAGACAACCCCGTTAAAGGGATTTTCTCACCATGCAGTTTCACAAAGTCACAGCCAGCTTCAGGCTCACACTTCCTGTTCAGACTGTGGGTGTATCTATAGCAGTGATTGTCATAACTCTCTTTGTGGGTAACATTGTGTACAATATCTCTATATAGAGCTCCCATACCTATATCTTATTTCTCACATAAATAATTATTAAATTCAGGCTCTTCAGCATGCACTAGGAGGAACCTCCCACATATCAATTCATACTCCTAGTGTTAGGTGAAGACAGAAATACCAGAGACAAAAAGAAAAATAAAGGGCGACATGTATGTACAGGGCTGCACCAGAAGTTTGGCATCTTTTCAGCCCGAAGACTAGTGCAGCCCCGTTTGCTATTTTCTTAATCAGGAGCACTCCAATATCAGGCGCATTACAGAGCGGTCACTGTACTTTGTAATGCGCCTGATTTTGGGGGGGGGGGGGGTGCTGGAGGTGGGGCGCACTACAACCGTAGCACGCTACACATTTATAGCTTCAGTACAGCAAATCCAGGCGCAGTACTGCTGGAACAGGTAGAGCACTTTAAAAGTGGTTTACCTGAGCCAGAAAGCGCTGAATCTATGACCTTCAGTAGAACAGGTTCATAGATTCAGGCACATTCTACGCTACAAATGGCGTCTGGGCGCCAAAAATTATACATGGCACCCAAAATCTCTTGTATACTGGAAGCCATCAACAAGCTGCTGTTGACTGATCTGTTATTCTGTGTCCCTATTTAGCTCTATGAGTGTATAATGGCAAATATTACATGAAGTTTGGATCTTACATTGGCAGACACGGAAGCCAAAGTTTTCGGTATTTGAAGACCTGAATGAGTTCTGTGGTCGCTGTTATTAGATGTTTATGGATTTGTATTTTGTTAATCCTATTAACATGTCAGGAGGACATTGAGGAAAAGGTCAAGTCACCCTCGACCTGACGACCTGAGACAGACTGGTTGCTAGGAAAGGGCTGCTTGACAACTACACTGAAAAGACAATTGGGTGGACTACAGTACCCAGAAAGATTAGCAAGATTAGGGTTATTTAGTTTAGAGAAAAGACGGCTTCGGGGGGACATAATAAATATGTTTAAATACATCAAAAGGTCAATATAGAGATCTCTCCCAAGATTTATTTATACCCAGGACTGGATCTAGAACAAGCGGGCGTCCTCTACGTCTTGAGGAACGAAAGTTTCTACATAAACATAGAAATGGATTCTTTACTGTAAGAGCAGTGAGACTGTGGAATTCTCTGCCAGAGGGACTTGTCATGGTGAATTCAATAACGTAGTTCAAAAAGATATTGGATGCATTTCTGGAGTGTAATAATATAACAAGTTATAGTGACCGGGATTTGGGAGAGGGTTCATTGATTCAGGGATTTTTCTGATTGCCAGATTGGAGTCGGGAAGGATTTTTTCCCTAACATGACGACAATTGGCTTCTACCTCATGGTTTTTTTTTGCCTTCCTCTGGATCAACACCTTAGCACAGGGGTGTCAAACTGCCGGCCCTCCAGCTGTTGGGAAACTACAACTCCCATCATGCCCACTGTTATAGAGTATACAAATGCATGATGGGAGTTGTAGTTTCCCAACAGCTGGAGGGCCAGCAGTTTGACACCTGTGCCTTAGGCTATGTTCACATGGTGTATTTGCAGGGCGTAATTACGCCGTGTGACCGGGGGCAGGGGCGGGAGCGGGGGACTGAGCAGGGGGCCGGCACTTCGCCGGCCCATAGACTTGAATTGCCAGCGGCGCGTATACACCGCTAGTAATTCACATGTCCATTATCTCCCCGCCCGGCGGCTTCGCCGAGCAGGGAGAGGAGACGTAATCCATAGTTCTCTATGAGAACTGTGAATTACCGTAATGAATGGGCCGTTTTCAGCCCGTAATTTGCGCACTTCGGCGCGTAATTACGGACTGAAATACGGCCCATTTTAAGCCGTGTGAACATAGCTTTAGCACAACAGGCTGAACTGGATGGACGTCTCGTCTTTTTTTCGGCCTTACAAACTATGAAACTATCCATAGCAACCAGACGGAAAGACATAAAAGTTGCGTGTAGGTTCACCCGCCAAAAACCGAGAAATACCGGTCGGAAATCCCCAAAATATTTAAAACGGCTGGGCCGGCCCAAAAGGGGTGGAAGTTTTGGATAAAACAAACAAAAATTTGATTATCACTTTCCAAAAAGTTTAGATAATAAAGGGTTGTAGTTAATTTAGGCGTTTAAAAATTTTTTTGGAGGAGTTTTAAAAAAGCCCAAAACTGGCTGTGTGAAACCGCCAAAGAGTCTGGTTGACCAGACAAATAATTGAGCAAATAATCAGGGATTTGGAAATGGAAATTTTTGTTGATTTGAGTCACAGAGAAATTGCCTAGACTTAATGGCAATTATCATTATTAAAAATGAAGGACTAATTATTGCTGGGTTCACGGTTTTTCAATCAAGAATTTCTCTTTGGATTTTCCCAAGGGTTTTATTTGCGGGCCGTAATTACGCCGAATTACGCCGGGGAAGGGGGGGGGGGGGGGGATAAGAGGGGGCCGGCATTCCCCGGCCCTTGACTAATGAGGGCGCGTATCCCGCTAGAAAGGGGAATTCCGGGCGGGGGGGGAGGGGGGACAAAATCCTGTTCTCTAGGAACTTGGATTACCGTAATGAATGGGCCTTTTGGCCCTTTAATTTTGGGCCCCTTGGGCCCGGAAATTAGGACCGAAATACGGCCCATTTTAAGCCTTGTGAACATGGCCTTTTTCTTTCAAAAATTAGGAGAAATTGAAACTGAAAGTCTTTGAAAAGTTTGCAGACGTTTTCACTGATACAGTTATTACACAATACCATACCTCCCAACTGTCCTTTTTGGGGGGACGCCCCTTTTTTTTAAACCCTTGTCCCTCTGTCCCTCTTAGCTCATAAATGTCCTTTTTTTTCTTTAGGAAACAGTTTTGTATCAATAAATTGACAAATTTGCTGTAAAAAAGTATCTATTGCTTCTTGCTATATATTAAAAAACAATTTACTAAATATTTTCTTGGATACAAAGCAATCCTAAAAGTCCCCCTTTTTCCCGCAAAAAAAGTTGCCGTGATGTGTGGGGCGGGTTTGAGGTTGTTTTTAGGTTGGCATTTTTTGGGGGGTTGGTTAGAGGCGGGGCCCTGATGTGTCCCTCTTTGCAATCTCTAAAAGTTGGGAGGTATGAAATATGATTGGGAAAAACTTTATTTTTGAGAAACATGCTACAATTGGGGTTTTTAAAGGGGTAGATTTATCCAACCAAACAAATTATAGTCTGGTAAAAATAGGGCAAAATGTCTTAGCCCCACCCCTTTTTGGGTAGGTTACACAGACGGAATTTTCCGTCGGATTTTTGGAAGATTTAACATTTTGAATCTTCCGAAAATCCGATGGTACACTGTGCTGCATAGACAGCTGTGAAAAATCTGTGCTGTAGTCTATACAGCACAGATTTTTTTTTATCATCGGGTTTAAAATCCGGCGAAATATGCAACATATTGTATATTCCACCGGATTTGCTGTCAGTCCCATACATTGAATGCCCAGCTTTTGCATGGTTTGTTCTATATTCCATTGGACAGACAACGGATTCCCATAGCCCTATTGTACTGAACCGCTGGGAATCTAAAATCCGACCAATGGTTTTTGTGCAAAAACCGCGCCAAAAACAGGCTGTGCAGCGCAGTCCAGCAATTTGAAAATGCCATCGGATTTGGGGAAAATTTTTTCAAATTTGCTGGGGGAAATCTAGCCTTAAGGGGGTCTCATACATTGCTTCATCTGACCTCAGTCCCGTTTTCTTGGTTTCATTTTTAATTGGGGGCGTGTTCATGGTATATAGGTTTTCTTTGAAGCCAGGTCTGAGCTTTAGCGACAGCACTGGGGAGCAATCATGGAGAGTAAACGGTCTGTAGTATTGTGAGCTGAGGGAAAGGGGGGGGAGGGTTTTTCCCCAAAACGTCGCTCCGCTGGCTTTGCCCCGCCTGCCCCTCGTTTGCTCCCGGAAGGGCGGGGAAAAAAGATGCCGTGCTTGCAGATGATGTTAACTTTGTTTGTTGGGGGTATCGGCCACGATGCTATTGCAATAAGGGAAGTAACTTTCTATCTTTTAAAAAATTAAAATTTGTTACATTTGATATATTTAAATGTGAAATATACATTCAGTTTTCCCGCGTTGTGAAAAAAACAATATTGAAAAAGGGGTTTGCAGATCTCCTATGCCGGGTAAATTTTGGTTGATTTTTAGTAAAAAAACTACCGATACACTCATTGAACAGTGCTGCGCCTTCAGGGAGATTTAAAGGACCGTATACAGCAACCCAACTGGCGCCTATCAGGAGAGATCAAAACAGGTCTGTGCTAAGAACCAGCACTGGAGCCTATCAGGAGAGATCAAAAAAGGTTGTAGCTACAGCACCAGCCTGGCGCCATTAGGAGAGTTTAAAAAGGTCTGTAGCTATAGCAACCAGCACTGGCAGCCTATCAGGGAGATTTAAAGGTCCGAGCTACGAACCGTGTGGCAGCCTATCAAAGAAGAAAAATGGCCCGCAACTCGGGGGGGGGGAAAATGCAAAAAAGTCGCCTTTTTTCTTAAAAGCAATGGGACACACAAGCCAAAAAGGTGGCTAGACGCGAGCGTTTAGGTTTTTTTTTACAAACCCCTTTGTTGTAGCCAACAGCCCTAGAGCAAAACACATTTATATACCATGTAAAAAGAACACCTGTGTGAAGGGGGTCCGACGGAGCGTCCCCCCGGCCCCGCTTTTCGCTGCCCCGACTTCCGGACCCGGCTACAAGTGCCAGACCGGCCCGCCCCGAAGCCCACCCACATGAAGTGAACTGAACAGGTTGTAGCTACAGATCCCGCAAGGCACCTATCAGGGAGATTGAACGGTTCCTAGCTACGCAACCAGTGTGGCCAGCCTATCAGGAGAGATTGAACAGGTCTGAGTTAGCAACCGCATGGCGCCTATCAGGAGAGATCAAAAGGTCTGTAGCTAAAGCAACCAGTGCTGGCAGCCCATAGGAGAATTGAACAGGGGCCGTTTTGCAAAAAACTAGCACTGGCAGCCCGTGGGGCCGTTTTGGGTGTTTTACCGGGGCTCGGGCCCCAAAAAAACCCCCCGGGATCTCCCCCGGGCCCAGGTCTGGTGGCCGGGACCACGGTTTCGTCATGTGGGCGGAGAACCAGGAGGGGGGGAGGGGGGGGGGGTCCCCTGGGAGACAGTGTCGGGACCCGCAGGTAAAGCAAGGGGCCGGGTCCTCCCAGCCTAGGCCCCAGGGGGCCCCCGTGGACCTCAGCTGGGAAAGCTTTTTCCATATTTTTTCTTTTACCCCTTTTCCTGGGGCCCCCAAGGGTTTAAAAGGCCCGTTGGGCCCCCGAGGAGTGCCGGAGGAGGGGGCTGAAGGGAAAGGCCTCGCCGGGGGAAGTTAATTTTAGTTTAAAGTTGTTTTTTTTATAGCGTTTTTCTGCCCCTGCCCATTAATGCCCCCCTGTGGCCCCCTATCCCCCTGGGCCCCCCTATAAATGTTTTGGGCCCCCTTCCCCCGCCTTTTGCCCCCCTTTAATGCTGCCCCCCCTACCCCCCTTCTGCGGCCCCCTTTTCCCTGGGCCTGTTGGGCCTCATTCCCTGCCTTGCCCCTTAAAAAGGTGCCTTGTCCTATATGCCCCCCTGGGCCCCCCCATTATGCCGTTGGCCCCCATTTCCCTGCTGCCCCCTTTAAGCCCCGCCTGTGGGCCCCCTTCCCCTTTTTGGCCCCCCTTCCCCTGCCTGTTTGGGCCCCCTAAATCCTGCCTGTGGCCCCCTTTATAAAGCCTCCTGTGGCCCCCAATAACCCCTGTGGCCCCCTTACCCCAGGCCCCCCTTCCCCCATGCCCCCTTTACCTTTTGTGGGCCCAAATGCCCCCGGCCCCTTTTACCTTCCCTTTTGGGCCTATAACTGCCTCATGCCCCCCCCATATACTGCCTGTGGCCCCAATTCCCCCCCTAATATGCCTTTGGGCCCCCCTTTTACCGGGGTTGGCCCCCTATATACCCCGCCCCTTTCCCCCCTAATTGCCTGTGCCCCCTTTAACTGCCTGTGGCCCAATATCCCTGTGGCCCCAATTTTTTTTTAAAGCTTCTTGCCCCCCCTTTACCAATGGGGGGATGCTTACCTATAAATTTAAAGGGTTTCGGGTGTGAATTTTTAAAATTCTGTGCCAAACTCAGGGACATATTTTCCCGGGGGGCTACATGAATTTTGAAACCATGGAGGAAAAAAGGGGGTTTTGGAACGACCTGATCAGGAAAAAGGGTTCCGGTGAGCACAAAGGGGAACTCATGAATACTTTTATTTTTAAATTTTCTTTCAATAGCCCTTCTGGTCCTGATGGGGTTTAAATAGTCTCAAGCTCTGTGTACACTGGGTCACGTTATGGCGGGGGGGGAATGAACAGGTGGTCATATGGTCACATGTGGGGTCGGCGGATTATTTGGCCAAAAAGAATGTTTGGGGGGGTTTTGGGTTTTGAGGAGGGAGTAAAAATCAAAGGGGCCGGATATTTGCTCCCGGAGGTGGAGGGTTTTTGGGGACAGGGGATTTCTTTGGGTGGGGCGAAAAAAAAATTTTTATTGGGTTTTTTCTGTACAGTGCGCTAGGAGATGGACGGGGCGTGTGGAATGTGACTTTTAAGGAACAAAAGGTTTTTTTTGTAAAAAAAAATCCCCCCCGTTTTAAATGAAGGCGGGGAAAAAAACCAAAAAGGGCCCCAGCCCCGGGTTTTAGGCCTAGCAAGCCCGCTGGCGCCTTCAGGACAGATTTAAAAGTCGTAGCTACCAACCAGCATGGCAGCCTTCAGGACAGATTGAAAGGGGGTACAGAACCAAACACTGGGAGCCTATCAGGAAGTTTAAAAAGGGCCGTAGTAAGCAACAGCCCGGCCACCCATCAGGAGAGTTGACAAAGGGCTGAGCCCTTATAGGACCAGTGCTGGCAGCCTATCAGGGAGATCAAAAAGGTCGTAGTATAGCAACCAGTGCTGCCAGCCCAAAGGGGGATTGAAAAGTCGTGTTTAAAACAACCGACGGGGAGTATCAGAAGAGATTGAACAGGTCTGTAGCTATAGCACTGAGGGTGAGCAGCCATCAAAAGGGGAATTCTGGAAAGGTAGGCCCTGTAAATGGACACATATTGCAAATTTACTTGTATTTGCAAAATTTTTAACATAAAAAGAGCTCCCTGTGTGAGACAACCCCTTAAGCAAACCATCAAAGATTGGAAAGTTTTTGTGGGAAAAATTTTTTCCAAAAGTGAAATTTCTGTAGAACGAATTCGCACTGGAATGTTCTTCTATGCGGCTACGGTCACCTTTAGTCGCGTTGACTAGAATAAGTTTTCTAACCCCGAGGCAAACCGCGGGGAGGGCCCTTTTGCGGCAAATAGTTATGAGCGAGGGCTTAGGAATGTGGTGTCTGTAATATGAACCCAAGCTTTCAACTGGGAACACTTCCTTTGTTTCTTCCCCTTTTCTCTATGCATGTACGCCTAGTAATGAATGAAAGCCTTTATGCACTAAGTATTTACTTCTTTTTACCAACTACATAGGAAAATATTTGTGCCTCTCGTATGTGATTTTATGCGCCGCTAGTTTAGTTGAGATTTAGACCGATCGGGTTTATTTGCATGACATTTAAATAACAATTATTTTTGCTATTCATGCAGAACGCCAACAATTTTTGGCCCGAAGTCCTACAGTGAAGTTTTCCAGGCGGGTTCCGTGCTCATCCAAGCTTTCATTTTAATTCCCCTCCGTTTCCCCCTTGTTTTGATGCCGCAGTGTACGAAAATAAGCTGCAAGATCTGAAATGTCATCGAGGTTACACAAATGCTGCCCAATCCCACGAACTAGACGTGCAGACGCATCGGCAGCCGTGAAAGCAAGAAGCATTTGTAATTCGGTTTTCATACAAGGGACCGTTTTTTGTCTTGTTATAAAGATGCTCCTCTCAGTAAATCTGATTCATAAAACGGAGGGAAAAAGGGAAAGCTGGGACTTTGAAATAGCATTTTTAGGTTCTGTTATGAGTTTTTACTTTTTGGAAAAACCCGATTAATACAGCAGGGGGAGATGGGGAAAAGGCGGAGATTGACAGGCTGGTTGTCTAAAGGGGTTTCCCATCCAAAGATTTGATGGATTTGCTAGTTTATGCATCAAGTCTGAAAGGGGTGGGTCCCATCTCGGAACCCCCACTATTTGGAACGGGGCCCCCCCAACGTTACGAGCGATTTTGGAGAGGTCAGGCTTGACAGTTCTTTTTTTGTTCTATGGGAGTTCCCAGTACAAGGGAACGTGTGTTCTCCTTTTCCCCTTATGGGATTTTCCCCGTAAGGGGACGCTGTGTTCTCCTTTTTGCTTAGGGATTTCCCCAGTACAGGGGAGCGCTGTGTCTCTCCTTTTCGTTTTGGAGTTCCCAGTACGGGGAGCACTGTGTTTTCCATTCTGTTCTAGGGATTTCCCCAGTACAGGGGGCGCTGTGTTCTCTCTATTCTGTTTAGGGAGTTCCCGGTCGGGGGGTGTGTTCTCTCCTTCTTTCTAGGGGAGTTCCCGGTACAGGGGAGGCTGTGTTCTTCCATTCCCCTCTATGGGATTCCCCGTCAGGGAGCGCTGTGTTTCCTTTCTTATGGGATTTCCCAGTACAGAGGAGCGCTGTTTTCTCTCCATTCTGTGCTATGGGAGTTCCAGTACAGGGGAGCGCGTTTTCCCTTCCATTATGTTCTATGGGGTTCCCGGTACAAGGGAGCCTGTGTTATATTCTGTTCTTGGGAGTCGGGGGAAACTGGTTCTCTCCTTTCTGCTATAGGGGAGTTCCCCCGTAAGGGGAGTGCTGTGTTCTCTCCATTCTGTTCTATGGGAGTTTCCATTATAGGGGGCGTGGTTCTCTCATTTGGTCTTGGGATTTTCCCAGTACAGGGGAGCGCTGGTTCTCTCTATTTGTTTAGGGGAGTTTCCGGTACAGGGGAGCACTGTGTTCTTCCATTCGTATTGGGGTTTCCCCAGTACGGGGGGGCGTTTGGTTTTTCCATTCTTTTCTATGGAGTTTCCATTTAGGGGAGGGGCTTTGTTTCTCCTTTGGTCTAGGGGGTTTCCCCGTAAGGGGGGCTGTGTTCTCCCATTCTTGCTTTGGGGAGATCCAGTACAGGGGGCGCTGGTTCTCCTTTCTGCTATTGTGAGTTCCCAGTACGGGGAGGCTGTGTTTCTCTCCATTCTGTTCTATGGGGGGGGTTCCCCCGGGGTACAGGGGAGCGCTGTGTTTCTCCCCATTTTTTCTAGGGGGTTCCCAAACGGGGAGCGCTGTTTTCTCTCCATTATGTTTTTTGGGATTTCCCCGTACAGGGGGCGCGTGTTCTCTATTCTGTTCTATGGGAGTTCCGTACAGGGGAGCCTGTGTTCTCTCCATTCTGTTCTATGGGCGTTCCCCATTTTACAGGAGAGCGCGGGTTTTCTCTCTTTCTGTTTATGGGAGTTCCCAGTAGGGGGAGCGCTGTGTTCTCTCCTTTTTGTTCTATGGGATTTCCCAGTAAGGAGAGCGCTGTGTTCTCTTCATTCTGTTCTATGAGAGTTCCCAGTACATATGATGGCATATCCAAGCAATATTCCATCAAACTCTGTGATGGGAAAACCCTTTTGAGACACACTACCTAGCAATCAATTTTTCTTATGAAAACCCAACTGTATTTTATGTATTGTTACAGAAAAAAATCAGATTAATATAAAGTAGCAGGCTGGGACAAGGAACTACTGACAGACTTGTTGCTAAACAAATGCCACCTAGCAACCCATTTTTCTTATCAAAACTCAGTACTAATTTATATTTTGTTATAGGGATGATACTTTCAGATAATTCAATTTTAATTTAAAGCAATCTAAAAGGGAATGGTGTAGTGGAAAGGGTTTCGGGAGCATTTTTTTTTTGATATTGCTTTGATTTTGCTCTTTTAAAAAATCTGATTAATAAAGCAAGCTGAGGTATTGAATTGTGTGGCTGGTAACTGTGAAGTGTTGTACCCAAGGCGCACTGATGTACCCTAGAGATCAGTGTGTCACCACGGCTTAAAGTGATTTAATCAAAAGGGGCATTGTGATGGTAAAAAGGAAGCACAGCGATGTCATTATAGGCACCACAGGGATGTCACCATAAGCAGTAAAGGATTTTTATCCAAGCGCAAAAGTGATGTAAATATAGGCACCCCCAGTGATGTCAATATAGTGCGAATGAAACTTTAGGATTCCACATTTTTTTTTTTGCCCCGATGCCAAAACCTTTTCTTGGTCGATTGAAAAATTGGCTGGATGAGGACAACATCAGCATGTGGGTGTAGGTGTAAATAGCTGACTCGAAAATATGGTTATCCATTTGCTTGGTCTAAATTAGCAAAACAGAAACCACTTGAATACCTGGGCATTCAGCAATTAAATCAGATGACCACACAGAAGCCTCCGCTGTGGTCGCAGGTGACGGCCATATTTTTCAGCCTGTGTGGGTGGCTGATTGGACATATTGCCATATAGTTGCTTCCTGGGGGCTTCTGGCAGTGACTGGCTTGGTCCTTTGTGGATGACCTTGTTTGCCACTATCACATGACCCCCTAGTAGGGTCAATAAGGATTTTTGTGCTAAGGCTATTTCTACATAGCTAAATTAAAACACCGTCAGAAATCCAACTGTATTTTAACTTTGCCGCACCTTGGTTTTTGCTGTGGTTCTTGCTCAAAAAAAACGTGACCAGATTTTCGGATCTCCCGCGACCCTGTTAATTGAGGGCTACTGGAATCCAGTGGAAGATAGAACATGTTCTCTTTTCCGACGGACGATCGGCGGTTTAGAAATGCTCAGTAGAAAACCCGTGTGTCACGGTCGGAGATAGTGGATCCTCTGGACCACCGCAAGCGTTGGCGTAAGCCACGCCAGGGAGCGGAATCTAAGTAGGTCCCGGTTTTCACCAGAGCCCGCCGCAAAGCGGGATGGACTTGCCGCGGCGGGAGTCTACCAGGTCGCTACCCCTGGCGTGACTTGCTTGCGGAGGCAGCCGAGGTGTAGCGTGGTACAAAATCATCAGGCAGGCTCGTAGTCGGGGACAGGCAGAAGGTCAGGACAGGCGGCTATGGTTTGTGGTCGTGGACAGGCAGAAGGTCAGGGCAGGCGGCAAGAATCGTGGTCGAGGAACGGAAGCAACGGTACGGTACACGGTAAATCAGAACAAGGCTTGGAACGCTTTCTCTTAAGGCAAATGGCACTAAAGATCCGGCAGGGTAGCCAGGAAGAGGTAGGCTTAAATAGGGGCAGTGACCGGCAATAGCCAATTACAGGTGCACTGGCCCTTTAAATTTAACACTGCTGGCGCGCGCGCGCCCTAGGAGGCGGGGCCGCGCGCGCCGGGGGACAGAGCCTGCAGCAGGATCGCGGCGGGGTAAGTATGCTCCCAAAGGAGCAGGGGAATGAGCGCACCTGCGCCCTGACATTCGGGACGCGGCACCGCGTGGGTAACGGGCACAGATGCACCTGGACGAGGGTCGCAGGGGCATCCGTGACACCGTGCTGTGTAAATTACAGCACAGATTTTCTATTGAGGTTTACACAGCACAGGGTGCAGTCAGAATTTTGGTGGATTATAAATACTGAAACTGCCGAAAATCCTATGAAAAACTTGTGCTGTGTAGACATAGCCTAAGGATATGTTCACACGGCGTGTTGGATCCCTCTTTGGATCCGTTTTTCATTACATGAAAAACGCATTGAAAACTGCATCCAAAAAACGTATCCAAAAATGTATCTGCAAATGCGTTTTTTGGATATGTTTTGCATTCGTTTTTGGATACGTTTTGCATTCGTTTTTGGATGCGTTTTTCGGATCTGTTATTTAATGTGTTTTCTTTCAAATTGCAGACATTCAAATTTTAATCCAATGCGTTTTTCGGATGCGAAAAGCGCATCCGAAACGTATCCAAAACTGTGTTGTGCTTTTGGATCCGTTTTTCAGGCTCCATTATTTCCTATGGGGATTTCACTTGTGTAAAAATTGACAAGACAATTCTTTAACCGGATCTGAAAAAACGCATCGAAAAGACGCAAGTAAACAGGCATCAGCAATCACTCGTCTGAACACCAATGCGTGTTTTACATTGAAACTAATGTAAATCACTCTGCACATTGTTAGATGCGCTTTTTGGGTCTGTTTTGGGTCCGAAAAGGGGATCCAAAAACGGATCTGAATGCCTTAGGGGTTCACACGGCTTAACTGTGGGACGTAATTTCGCCCCGCAATTACGCCGTGTGGCCGGGGGCGGGAGCGGGGGAGTGAGCGGGGGGCGGCACTTCGCCGGCCCATAGACAATCATTACTAGCGGCGCGTATACGCCGCTAGAAAGTGACATGACAATTATCTCCCCGCCCGGCGGCTTCGCCGGGCGGAGAGTGAGACGTAATCATGTTCTCTATGAGACTGTGAATGTAGAATGGGCCGTTTTCGGCCCGTAATTGGCGCACTCCGCCGCGTAATTACGGACCGAAATACAGCCCATTTTAAGCGGTGTGAACCTAGCCTAAGGCATTATATTTTGTTTTTTATTGTACTTGTTATATAAATGTATAAATTTTACTTTTGTACAGTTGTTCTTTAGGCAACTATAGGCAACATTGTATCTACAGAGCTGTGATCTGCACTAGTTACTATCTACCTATTGCAACAACTCCCAGCATCCTCTGACACATGCAGGCTTTCGCCTATTTCTCCACTGCACATAAATACGATCGTATCTTCGGTGCTTTTAGTTTTTTAAAAGTGCCAAAGATACGATTGTTCGTGTGGCCCCATAGACGGCAATAGAATAGACGAGCTGCAGTATGCACAGCTCGTCTTTCGGCGCTGGCGTTTTATACAACATGTTGTATAATACGCCGGCGCTTTTAGTTTTCTTGCTGTCTTCCCATACAATATTATTTTATGGGTGACGTCAAAAAACGAGAAGTGACCACATTTTTTGTACAAAACATGACAAAAAAACACGGTCCTGCATCGGCAAAAAAAAAACAAAAAAAAAACGCCCGCTTTCAGGCCGTTTTTTGTTCGATGCAGTGGAGACATAGCCTTCATGTTGGGAGTTCTAGTTCCGAAATAGGTGAAGACCTAAAGGCTAGAGACCGATCTTTTGGAAAGTGCAAAAGGTGGCAGTCATACAAACTTTCAGATCACATCTAGAAAGAAAATAGCAAAAATTTTACTTTGTATATGAATGGAGAAGAAATCGTTATACAATTTATAACCAGTGAAAAAAAGGGAAATTTGATATTTGTTTCTTAAAGTGGTTGTCTCCCCCTACACGGTTTGCTGCTTTTATTTTTTAAAGATCTTTAAAAAAAAAAAGTCACTTTGAATATGTGTCCATTAACTGTGCCCTGTTTGATTTTTCCTTTGATAGGCTGCCAGCACTTTTTGCTATAGCTACAGACTGTTCAATCTTTCGGGATAGGCTGCCAGCTTTGGTTGCTATAGTTTACAGCCCCTTTTTCAATCTCTTTGATAGGCGGGTTCAGGGGCTGGTTGCTATAGCTACGACCTGTTAAATTTCTTTCATGAGGGGGCTGCCAGAAGGGTTGCTATAGCTACAGACGTGGCTTTTTTACTGCAGCCTATTTGGAAGCCCAGAAAAACCCCCCCCCCTAAATTTTAAAAATTAAAAACAAGAGGAAAGGAATAAACTTTTTGAGAAAACCCCCTTTAATTTTTTGTTTTTTTAAACCCTTTTTTAAAGAGATTTAAAAAAACCTCCCTACCCCCTTTCCCACTGTACTAAAACGGAAAATAAACCCCTTTCGTGCCTCTCTCTTAACCCCCCATTCCGGGGCCTTTCAGAGTTTCCGGGTTTTCCCCCACTCCAGTTCCCCCCCGGTTCATGGATCGCATGATGCCGCAGCCAATCACTGACCTCGTGGTTACATTCAGGCATACGACAGCCAAGGCCAGAGATTGGTTGCAGCATCTTGGGGACCCAATAACTTTGACAAAATCCATTGGGACAGGATGAGGGGGCGGGGCCCACTTTTCCATTGGGCACCGGGCAGCTCCCTGGAGGCCCAAAAAGTATGGGGGCCCTTGGGGGTTGTATGTATGCCCCAAAAGGAATAAAAAAAAAATCCCCGGCCCCCTTTGGGTTTGTTTTTTGCTTTTTTAAAATGGGGAATTTTTGGGTTTGTGCAAACATTTAAAAACCTGGGGGGAGGGGAAAAGGCCAAAAGGTTTCCCCTTGCCCGGGCCAAAATAGTCTTTTTTTTTGCAGGCTGCTGGTGCCCAGCAAAAATTGGAAGATAATAGGGGTGCGCGGGGGGGGGGCAGGGGGCAGGGCCCTATTTGTGATTTCATGTATTTGAGCGGGCCCCCCACTGCAATGCTAAGCCCAGGGGCCCATAATTCTATTGAGATGGCTCGGGGGTTGAGGAATGCGGGCAGCCCGGATGGGGGTAAATGGGAGGGTTAAGTATGGGTTTTTAGGTGGTAGGGAGGTTTTTAAAGTTTTGGAGAACCCTTTTAAAAGTGGAGTTTTACTTTAGAAGATGTGATAATTCGTTGAATATATATTTTATTATTTTTAATGTATTTTAATATATTAAATGTAATATTATTAATTTCATGTATATTAGTAAACTGATGCCTAAAAGGGGTAAAGGGGTAAAAAAGGGAAGGCTTTTCTGGGGCGGTGAGGTGCTTTTCTGCAGCTCCCCATTAAGATTTCATATTTTAATACCCCAAGACCCTTTTCCCTGCATATTAGGAAAAAATCAGGGGCCTTTGTTTGGATGCCACTGGCAGGGGTAGAGGTGACAGTTACACATTACTCTGCAATGGTCTTACTCTGCTAATCTGCATAGTAATGAATGAATACATTGATTACTGTTGAGATATCGCAGGATGATGCGGCGCCTACTGTGTAATTCAAGAGCATTCTTCATACTCCTCCTAGTGGCCTATTGGAAAAAACTGCAGGGCTTTTACACCAGTGAAACCACATAAGTTGAAAATCTAAAGGGTACCCAATGCGAATTAAAAAGGGTCAGACCCTTAGGAAAACTGCTTTTTTTGCCTCTGGGGAAGGGAAAATACAGTCCCTTTTAATAGGGAACCCTCATTTTGCGGGCCCTGTGGGTAAAAACACTGTGGTTTGTCTAGACCAGGGGTCTGCAACATCAGCTCTCCTGCTGTTAGGAAACACATTTCCCCAAAATCTCCCCAAGATTTGATTTTATAAATGCACAAAGGGGGAAAGACCCATGCGGGTTTCAAAAGCCACACCCAGATCTAGATCCCACTTGGGGGTAAGGTGTGGGTAGGTCGTGCAGTGACGGGACACATCATTTCTGCTGTTTTTTGCTTTTCCCTGTTACACGGCTTTGTTTGCGGGGGATTTAAAAAGTGTAATATACAAGATACAGAGCTCTGGGAGTGAAAGCTTCTATTTAGTTAAAGGGATTGTCTCACAAATTTTGATTCATCTTACCTCAGCCCTTTTTTTTTGGTTTAAATTTGAATCAAGGGCGTTTTTTACTGGCTTCTTTCTAGACTGCAGTAGAAGTCAGTACTGTAGCTATAGCAACCCTTTTCTGGCCAAACCTATCAGGGGGAGGTTAAAAGGTCTTTTGCTATAGCAACCCGTTCTGGCAGGGCCCATCAGGAGAAAATTGAAAAAGGTCTGTAGCTATAGCGCCTGAGGAGTGATTGGGAGCCCCTACAAAGGGGATATCCCAGGGAAGGGGTAGGAATTGGGTTTAAAGGAAAAATTTTTGCAAAGGACTTGAATTTTTCAAAAATCTTTAACATTTCAAAGCAGCAATCCCTGTAGTGAGGGGAAAACCCCCTTTAAAAAAACAAAGTTTGTTTTCTAGGATTAAAACTCTGGATGGGTGTCTCACCAACTGAATGGGGCTGACTAAAGGGGTTTTTAAAAAATGAAATGATAAGAAAAGGGGTTGGGAGAGGTGGGGCGGAAAACCGAGAAAAACCTTTTTGCTCTAAAAAAAAAGATTTAAAAACTTTTTATCTCCCGAAAAAAGCAAAAAACAATTAAACGTGTATTTGGTAATAGTCCCTTTATTTACCTTTTACTACATGGGCTAGATAAGGCCCGCCGGGGTTCCCCATTTTATAAAAAAAGGGCCCCAAATGCTCCTTATTTCATGGGGGCAAGCAGCATTTGCCCATCGCTATCTTAAAGGGGTTTTGCCACGAAGTGAGTTCCTTAGCTCTTATCTGCTCAGGAGAAAAAAAGATAAAAAAATCATGAACCCGGGTGCAGTGATGAGAGGGGGGGGGTGAGGGAGGAGCGGGAAGAAAGGGGGCGTCTGAAAAGTTTAACCCCAAATTAAATAACATTACAATCCCGGGATTTTCTATACACCAAAAAAGCCCCAAAAACTTTCACTTTTTTCCCCAGTCCCTTGCAAGTCATTCCCTGTTCCCCGTCATAGATAAGAAGTGCAAAAACGGCAAGTGCGCCAGACAGTGTTTCTGTCGTGTCAATGCAAGCTTTCAGGTAAATAAGGGGGGCTGGGGCAATGCTGTAGCTCTCCCCGGCTTCACTTTTTGTAATCAAAAATATATTTAAAAAGTGATTAAATTTCCCCTTTTGGGGGAAACCCCCGTCAACAATTTTCATGTGGCAAAAAACCCTTTTTAAAGGGCCCTTGTTCAGCAGTTCGGACCCCTTTTCCCCGTTACTAAAGGGGAAAAAATGGATACTGATAATTGCTTTTTAATAAGCGGGCCCTTAAACAAAATTACATTACAGGAAAAATTTAAATTTGCCAATTTTCGTTTTTTTTTCTTCATAAACATATTACTGCGGAGAGTTTGTAACATAAACGGTTCCATTGAATTATATAGACGATCGATATACCGTTGTGGGAAGATGCATCAAGATTGGTTTAGTAGCCCATAGCAACCAATCAATGCAGCTCATTTTGTCGCTTACAACCCCCCCAATCTAAAATTCAGCGTCACGATGCGGCAGTGTCAGTATACAGTGACGCGTCGATCGGCGGTTTATGGCGGATCCTCGGGGCCCCTGCAAGGGTAGATGGTGAGACCCCAGAGGTAGCCATAATGCAAGGCAGGAAAACAGGTGCTGGTCCGGGAGACAGGATGCAGCAGGTGTAGCCCTTGGGAGGTAGCGCAGTTTCCCAGGAAGTAGACAGGTATACAGCAGTAGTAAACGGACTGATGCAATGGCAGGTAGGCAGCAGATAGCGCACAGGTAATGCACGATTTCACTAATACTGGAAAAGCGTTGTGCAGCAGCGGGTCACTCTATATTTGACAAAAAACAACCCGACCAGGAGCAGAGGCCCAAATAGTCCTTATATAGCCCAAAGGGGCACAGGGCAGGTAAAAATTTAAAAATGTCCCCTTTTAAAAACTGAACGTGGCGCACTGCATACCTGGAAGCCCGGGAAACGCAGGAAAAAGGGCAGAAATCGGATCTTCCCTTGCGGGCCCCCCCGCTGGCACCAAGGGACGACAGGAGCTGGGGGGCAGGTGAGTAAATAGAGGGGGCGCTGGGAAAGGGCGCCGCCGGGAGCATGCCCGCGGCTCTGCACGGAAGCCACGGCATGAACCGTGACATTCAGATTGGCACTTCTCACCCTTTGTTTCACCCATTCACCCTAATAGATTGGGAAGCTCTTTGGAGCAGGGGGCCCCCCACCTTGTGTCTCATTTTGTCATTGGTTTTTTTTTTAATGTAAAAGTCTGGTTTTTCTGTGTTATAACCCCCTTTTAGTTTTAAGTGCTTTTGGGGAAAGGGTTTGGGGCTACATAAAAAAAAAGATTTTATTATTATTATTTTTCAAAATTGAGTGTCTGTGGGATTTCTCTTCATAGGTGCCAATTTAAAAATTTCATTCCCTTTTCCACCTTCGGAGGCGCTGCAAGGGAAATGGCTGGCTGGAAGAGGCTTCCCCTTGCAAAATCTGATGAGCCGATCCCTTTTTCAGCTTTCGCATGCGCGGGAAAATAACAACAGGTCCTCAATAGAAAAGGTTTAAAGGGGTTGTCTCACCAACATCCACATGATAGGATTACTGGGGATCCAAAAACTGGGACTCCGCTTATAAGCAAGGGGGTCCCATGTTTCCTATCTGAATGAAGTGATGGTCACATGTGTGAAGGACTATCCCTGCTCGAGTCCTGGCTGGGATGGTGAGGTCACTTCCTGCTGTGTCTTAGCAGCATCACGGGAGCTTGTTTATCTTTATTACTGACAAAAGTTAACGGCTGGGATGGGAGGTCCTTCCGCTGTTCTTAAAGCTCACAGAGCTTGTTTATTTTTATTACTACAAAATTTAAACCCCTTTATAGCTCTATTTCCTTCTGCCCTGTTGTTAAAACGCCTCCACACCAATGTCCCTCTAATGGTATGTTCACACAGCTTAATTACAGGGTGCATTTTGACACGTATTTGCACTTCAGTACGCCCGAAATGCACCCCACAATTATGGTAATTCATAGCGCTCATAGAGAACTATGAATAATGTCTGTCTCCTCCAGTGTACAATACACGCGTATTGCACGTCGGGGAAGAGAAGTGACATGTCACTTCTTTACAGTGCATAATGAGAGTGAATAGGGCCGGCCGGGGGTTGCCACCCCTGCGCTTTAGAAGTACGTGCTGGCCCGGGGGCGTACTTCAAAACACCAAGCGTATTGCGGTGGACGGTTTTTAAACCGCAATACGCTGCAAAAGAAAAAAACATAAAACTCAGCCAGGAATAGAAAAGCTGAAATGTCAGTCACTGCTATAAACCATCCCCAGCCTAACAGAAGTGGGAATCTGGAGCTGTAGAACCACCCACAGCCTGAACAGGATATGGAAGCCTGAAGCTGTAGAACTGCCCACAATCTGAACAACAAGTGGCAGGCTAAAGCTGTAGAACAGCCCATGGCCTGAACAGGAAGTGGGAGACAGAATTTTAGAACCACCCCCAGCTGAACAAATGGGGAAACCTGAAACTGTAGAATGCCCACAATTTAAAACAATGGCAGGCTTAAAACTGTAGAACGCCCTAGCCTAACAGGAATGGGGGGGTAAAGCTGTATAAACACCCACAGCCTAAAGGAAGTGGGAGACAGAAGCTGTATAACCCCACAGCCTGAACGGGAAATGGGGACAGAAGCTGTAGAACCCCCCCAAGCCGAACGGGAAGGGGGAGTAAGCTGTAGACCCGCCCACAACTTCAACAGGAAGTGGGAGCCTGAAGCTGGCTGTGAAAAGCAGGCTCTGAGACACCCCATGGGGCCATCGGAATTAAGAATGTTTTGTTTTTGTTACCCAGGTCAGCGGCACTCTTATCGACAAGCCGGCAGCATTTAACTGACTAGAGCTGAGCTGCAATACCAGACATGACTGCGTGGATAGATGTGCCGCTGCTTCCGAAAGAAACCAGATCTTTTTTTTCCATTCCTTTAATTTGGAGATCACCATTAAGAAGAAGATGTTTTAGCAAACAAAAGCTATTTAAAGCAACGTAACAAAAAATAATTTATAACCCAGGATAGGGTACCGAAGTGGGAGCCGCTTCTATGTAAAGCATACATTGAGTCCTCTGCATGGGGCCGGGCTGCAAACGTGCAGCTGTTACATTTCTCTTCTCTGCAACTGGCACAAGTGTGAAGCAAATGCTGACATCGTATGGCACCCTCCGCCGAAGAAAGACCCCTATTCAAATGGGTTTGGGGTTACCGAGGCATTAGGAAGTCCGGTCTTATCCAGAAGTAACTCAGGTCACTAAATTTCTACCCTCCTCCTAGTACACCGCACTGCAAACAGGGGCGAGTACCGCCGCTCTAAGGTCACAACATAGGACATGTTCCTGAACAGAACTAATATGGTTTTCGGCACCAGTTGACCAAATCTGTAAAAAAAAGTCACTTCAAAAATTTTTTGGCTTTTTATAAATCAAAAAACATCTGTGGCCCTAGCAAAAACCCAGACCCCCATAGAAATCAACAGGGCTCATGCCCCATTAAGATCATAGAAAACCAAATCACAGCTATAACAAGCAATCGAGCTCATACAACCAATACAGCTCATAACAAGCAATCGGGTCATGCAACCAGAGCCCATAGCAACCTATCAGAAGTCAAAGCAACCAATCAGAGCTCTAAGCAACCAGATCCAGACCCAAACAACACAACTAAAGAAACCAAAATAGAGTCACAAAAAACCATCAAACCCATAGCAACCAATCGATCCCTGAAAACCCAAATCGATCCCCAAAAACCCAACAATCCCATAGCAACCAATCAATCCCATGAACCAATAGAGCTCCAGCGATCGAGCCATAGCAACCCAATCGCCCCCATAGCAACCAAATCAGACCCCAAAGAAACCCAATCAGACTCACAGCAACGATAATCCCATGAAACCCAACAGATCCCATAGAAAAAAAAACCCAATAAACCCTAGCAACCATTCAGATCCCATACAACCAATCAGAGTCACAGCGACAATCAGAGCCCATAGAAACCCAATCGAACCCATAGCAACCCATCAGAGTCACAGCGATCAGAGTCCAAGAAACCCATCAGAGTCAAAAAGCGATAATCAGACCCCATAGCAACCCATCAACTCACAGCAACAATAAGAGCCATAAAACCAATCAGATCCCATAGAAAACCAATCGACCACAGCGTCAATCAGGCCCATAAAAAACCCATCAAAAGCTCACAGCGTTCATTCAACCCCTAGCAACACACTGACTGACAGGATCATCAGAGCCCATAGCAACCAATCAGAGTCACAGCGATAAATCAAAACCCCCTAGCAACCAAACAGCCCCTAGCAAAAAATCGGGCTACAGCGATCATCAAGCCCTAGAAACCCAAATCAGAACCCATAGCAACCAATAGAGTCACGCGATCAATAGAGCCCATGAAACCAAATCAAACCCATAAAACCCATCAGAGCTCACAGCGATCAATCAGAGCCCATAGCGACTAATCAGACCTCATAGAAACCAATCAGAGCATAAAGCAACCAATCAGAGGCCCCATAACAACCAAGGTGTGCTTTTTTTTCCTGCAGTTAAGAAAAAAAGCTGAGCTTGATATATTCTAGGGGCAAAAAAGTTTTCTGTTAGGCTAAGTCCCCCGGGGGCTGGGTTTTTTGATGAATTTTCATACGGTTTGGGGATTTGGAAATAATCAGGTCTGTTGTTTGAATAGAAAATAGCGCTGGAACGGTGGTGATGGGAGAGGTAAGCATGGGGTAATTTTCTATTAGAGCTCAGTGAGTGGTTTTGAAAAGTCTTGGAAACCCCCTTTAAACAGCTCGGACTGATGTTTGTTTTTAATGTTTAGTCATGTAAAAAAGTATCGGACGGGGGAAAAGTTTTGCGCTCTGTTTTTAGCTCAAGAGCACCCCTAGACAAAAAAAAAAGAACACTCATCAGCTTTGGGAAGTGAAGCATATAGATTCACTGTCAGCAAGCAGTTTGAAAATGGAATGAAATGTATTAAAAAACTTTTAAAAAGGGAACCTGTCACATCTTTTATCCCCCCTTTGCTGAGGCAGCCATGTCAGTGTCAGACCTGTTTTTTCCACCTGTGTCCCTTATTTGAAAGATGCTCAGTTTTAGGTATTTAATGTAAAAATCTGCAGTTTTCAGCCAAAGGTCATTCGAAGAGTCCTTCAGAGAGTCCGTTTTTCAACCCTGCCCCTGAGGCTAGCCCCCCCCACCTAAACTGACAAATATTACTTTGAATAGGTGGGAAAACATGTAAATAACTTCAGTGGGCGGAGCAAACCTTTGGGGGGGGGGCTAACACCTGCTCATAAATAAGATTTAGGGGTAAATGCTCTAAAACTGCTGCATCTTAAGAATAAGGACAAGTGTGGGAACAGCAGGTCGACATACTGTGCTGCCCCCCGCCCGGGGGGACAACCTATGTGACGGGTTTCCTTTTTTAAAATCTAAACTCCTCTTTTGTCCAATAGTAAATAAACGGTTTAACATGTGGCCCCAAAATGCGGGGCATTCAAAAAGGGCGCCACCCCGCCAGTTTTAAGGTGCATAGGGGCCCCCGAATGGCGTTGGTTTCCTTTTCATAGTTAAATTTTGCACCTATAAAGGCAATAGCAAAAATTTAGGCCATAGATACATTGCTACATATTTGATGTGCCCACTTTAGGGCATTTTAAATTGTCGTATCTGGCGTGAAACCCCCTAGTTTTGGGGTTTGCGTTCAAATTTTTAGGAAAAAGGGCGTCAACAATTTTTTGGCCACAAAATATACAAAAAAGTTGTCGAAATTTTCATTATACAATGATTACTCTTCATTCCTATCAAACTGTATTTTAGGAGCCACAAACTACAGGCCTCATTTTCTGCCGATATTTGCAAGCGGTGTTGGAAACCGCAGCCCCGGACCACCCTTTCTAATGCTGTTGTCTGAAAATTTCGGCAGAGGATGAGCCTAGTAGTCCGTGACAGAGTCACTTGAAATGTGGAGGTAATGTTGACTACGCATTTAGGTTTGACTGTGTGATCTTGGGGGCTGAATGACCCCAGTGCATGCAGAGTGCCCCTTACCCTAGCGGGGGGGTTTTACCGGGCACAAAGCAAGTGTGTTTTAGGGGAAAAAACAAAATTTCGGATTAATTTAAGATAATTTCGGTTTTAAATAGTTTCACTGATCACAGAAGGCAACGCCATATTTTCCTAGACAACTTAGTGGAAAATCCCAGTTGTCTGACACAAAGCTAGTGTTCAATCATCTGCTTAAAAGAATATTTAATTACCTTCAATAAGTTATGGTCAATCATCTGCAACATCAAGGCTGAGCGGGGAGTAGACCGCTGAGATAAGCGCTGTGCACACAGGAGCCATTATCTATACTGACCCATTACCATCAGGCGGGCAGGAGTCTCACACCGAGTATTTGGCAAAATAGGGGGAGCGTTGCCTTTTTAAGGCGGAGCTACACGATCTGTTAAAGAATAATGCTAGTTTTTTTTATACAATTTTACCACTAGGTGGAGCTGTATCTATGATGAATATTAACGGCACTAAACCAACAATGGAAGTTGTTCTGTTTTATATCAATAAACAGAAAGTTCTGCGACTTTCTAATCTCCGTTGTGTTGCAGTTAATCACTAGTTGCAAGATCTAGGGTAGAAACATCCTGTTATGTCTGGAGGCTTTAGAGGCCTAAAAATAGAATTGAAGCTAAATGTCTGAACAATTATGTGCAGTTTAGGCATTCCACATGAGTCTGGATCTCTGGCCAATATATTTGGGGTCTGTTCACATTGTGCTGAACAGCCTATGTCAGAGGAATATGTCAGTAGGTCTCCTGACGTATTCCCCTCAAATAGAACTTTATCAACATACGACAGAATATATGTTGGCTCAACAGCTCTCCCCCCGTTCTACGATTATGCTATAGGTAACACCCCACAACCTGGAACAGTAGGAACGTCGCCCGCTAATGTCTTGGTTGTTGTCCCACTTGTCGGGCTGCTGCAGCAATGGAGCGTGTTGATGTATATTTTAACTATATGCAAGCATATTTATATACACACATATTTATATACCCAAATATATATATATATATATATATTTTTGTATATAAAATATATATATGATATATATATAAAAATAAAATTTTTGGGTATATCTATCCTATCTATCTATCTATATATATATATATATATATATAGAATATAATATTATATACCACACACACACAGTATATCTATGTACAATACATACAATTTATATATATATATATATACGGTACTAAAATTGTACATATCTATATACTAAGTGAATAAATATATATATATATATAGTATAGTATAGTATATATATTAATATATTATATATACCACACACACACACACGATAAGACAACACACACACACACACACCAAACACACACACGTGTGAATGATTAGAATATCCTTGCAGCAATGGGAGTTCTGCTTTTCGGATATGTAGCTCCAAATCTCCTGACAAGACTTACAAAATTGCCCAGGGTGGTGTAAAAAGTATATACCAATTTGCACATCCACCTAATGAGCTTAAAGCTGGGGGACACACATGCTCAGTCACTCTCCTACACCCAGGTCTTGCAAAGGGTTCTGTACAGTGTATAGCAAGTCACTCCACCTAAAGGCGGGGCTGGGGCACAATGCCATCACTCTCCAACGCCAGGTCTCTTTTGTGATCTTGTACGTTATACAATGTGCACGCCCACCTAATGAGCGGAGTCGGGGACACACTGCTCATCACCCCCCCACCCGGGTCTCTTTTAGTGATTTTGTACATTTGATAGCAATGTGCACGCCACCAAATAGCTAGATGGGACACAATGCTCAACACTCTCCAAAAACCAGGTCTATGTAAGTGATCTCTGTACATGTATAGAATGTGCACATCCCCCTAATAGCTGGGGAGGACAACATGCTCATCACCTACCCCAGGTTTTGCATAGTGACTCTGTGCACAGGTTAGCAATTGCACATCCCCCTAATGAGTGAGCTGGAGGCAACATGCCATCACTCTCCTACACAGGTTATGTATATGATCCTCTGTAACAATAAAGCACTGTGCACGTCCCCTAATGAGCTGAGGCTGGTGGTCACACATCTAAATCCCCCCCACGCCAGGCTCCGCATAGTGATCCATGAAAAACAACATAAGCAATGGCCGCCCACCTACAAAACTGAGCTGGAGGACACACATGCTCAGTCACTCTCAGGTCTTTGCATAGTGATCCTTTGTTCCATCAAACTCCCTGGTGGAAACAACCCTTAAACTCTATGTTTGTAAAGTGGATTTGGACCCTTGTACCCGAAAAAAAAAGGTCTGCAACCACCATACAGATATATGAACCAAATTTTGGGAAAAAAAACCCGACAAAATGACATGTATGTAATATCTGTCACTAGACAGATCTCTTTAAATAAAAGCTTCTATAAGACTAATGACACCCACTGATCAGCCCCTATGGGGGGCGTAATAGAGCATGCTCTGTATGTTCATTGAAGCCGCATATCCCATCTTGTTGTAGTAGTACAGTTGCATCTTAATCGCAGTTTATTGCTCCACCGGGGGTGTCCTGCTACGTAAAGGGAAGGATTCTTGAACGAACTGCCGGCATATTGGGCAGTGCTGAAAGCGCATGAAGCATCCATCACACAGGCACACGTGGCGGCACGGTAACAACACCCAATTTACAGAGTCATTCTGACATACAACACAGTCCTTGCCGCTATTCTCTTCCATCTCCTCCTCGGATATCCCCAGCTTCTCTAGTAATTCTTTATCCCTGGAGACATCCTCCATCACGGCCTCCGATACTCGAGGGGTTATGCTCACAACATTTTAAATTTTGCTAGAAAAAAAAAAACAAAAACCCCAAATTTTCAAACCCCGGCCACAGAGCACTTTAAATTTAAAAATTGGAAAGCTTTATTTTATTCCAGAAACAGTGCCACCGCTATGCGGAGGCCGGGTCTGGTATTACAGCTCTTTAATAGTCACAAGAACATCTAATAGTGGAAAATCCTTACCTTAAGGTCATAGAATTGGCCTTGTGCAGTCAGCAGATACTGGTACATTATCCTGCAAGGCATCCGGTAACCTCTGTCTGGAATATGAATGATGGTGAGCATGGACACCTGTAATCAGAAGACTTCAGTGTTAGAGCATGTTGACACTGGAAACTTACCCTCTGTTGGACACATCTGTCTGAATGTCTGCTAGCAATCCACATAAGTATACATTGTAAGAGAGAGAATACAAGAATAAGTCCAGCAATAACTAGTAAATCAAACTTCCTCGGGTGACAATCACCTCTCAAAGCAGAACTCCTCTCCCTAAATACAAATTAGCAAAAACACAGAAGACAAGAGAGTATATAGTTCAAAGATTACAAATAAAATTTTAATTGGTAAACAAAAAAAAATTTTTTATCAACCCGCGCTGTTATCCCCTCTATGCTGGTATTCCCTCCCTGTGAGGTATTTTCATACTTTTATGAGTTTAACCTACTGGTCACCTATTTTGGGTTCATGTATACTACTTCTAACAAAAATCATTGACATGTGAACCCTCTGACCAAAAGCAAGTGGGTTTTGGGGTATCCATTGAATTTTCATCTGGCTAACTTGCATATTTGGGGAAGTATGTCTGCACTTTTTTTGGGTCCTCGACAAGCCTGTTTTTTTGATAATTATTTTTATGTATCTAACAAAAATTGTATTTTTTAATCTTTGAACTATATACTCTCTTGTCTTCATTGTAAAAGAGAGTTAGATAGAGAAAAGAGAGAAAGAAAGATAGAGAGGGAAAGAAAGACAGAGAGAAAGAAGAAAAAGCGGGAGATTGAAAAAGACAGAAAGAAAGCAAGAGAAAAAATAAAGAGAAAAAGAGAGAAATAAAGAAAGAGGGAAAGAAAGAGAAAGAAGGAAGGAAAGAGGGAAAGAAAGAGAAAGAAGGAAGGAAAGAAGAAAAAAGTACAAAAAGAAGTTAAGAAAGAGATAGAGAGAGAGCGAAAGAAAGAAAAAGTGAAAGACAGAGAGGAAGGAAGAAAAAAAAAGGAAGAAAGAAAAAGTGACAGATAGAGGAAGAGAGGAAGAAGGAAAGAAAGAGGTAGAGAAAAAGAGAGCGAAAGGAAGAAACAGAGAGAGAAAGAAAGAAAAAGTGAGAGAAACAGAGAAAGGGAAATAAAGGAACAGAAAGGAGAGAGGGAAAGAAAAAAGTGAGAGTAAGAAAGAGATATAGAAAGAGAGAAATAAAGAAAGAAAGAGAGAGATATTGGAAACTTACCCTCGGATGCATATGTCTGAATGTCTGCTAGCAATCCAAATAAGTATACAGAGAGAGATAGAGAAAAGAGAAAAAAGAAAGAAGAGGGGAAAGAAAAGAAAGAGGGGAAAAAAGGGGAAAAAGCAGGAGTTGAAAAAGAAGGAAAAATAAAAGTAGGAAGAAAGAAAGAAAAGTGAGAGATAGAGAAAGAAAGAAGGAAAGAAACAAAAAAACAAAGAAAAAAGGAGGGAGGAAAAAAAAGTGAGAAAAAAAGGGGAAATAAAAGGAAAAAAAAGGAAGGAAAGAAAAAAAAAAGAAAGAAAAGAAAGAAAGAAAAAAAGAAAAAAAAGAAAGAAAGAAAAAAGAAAAAAAGAAAAAAACAAACAAAAATAAAAAAAAAGAAAAAAGAAAAAAGGGGAGAGGAGAGTTGAAAAAAAGGGTGACCCCAAAAAAAGAGAAAATAAAGAAGAGAAAGAAAAAAAGAAAAAAAAAAAAAAAAGGAAAGAAAAAAAAGGAAGGGAAAAAAAAAAAAAAAAGGAAAGAAAAAAAAAAAAAAAAAAAGAAGCAAAACCCGTCCCGTTTTGCCTTTACCCAAAACAGATACATGTGTGAGCAGGACTAGGCTGGGGCAGTCTTCTAAATGAAGAATATTTCCATTCCCTGATACAAGGGGTTCTTTAATAAAGCTTGCTGCTTTTACAAATTTTTTCAACTCAGAAGCAAGACTGTAAAAAATATGAGCCCGAAACAAAAGCAGATTAGAAAGCTACAGAAGAAAGCCCCTTTAGCCCACCCTTGGATAAACACCGGTATAGAATGGGACCTGTGCCCACTGTTTCTCCTCACTGTAAAGGGGGAATCTGGAAGGAGCATACACCCGCACACTCTTCTACTCCATCCCAAGTCTCGTTACGACAATGGAAGCCATTTATCAAAACTAATTTTTAAACTGTCCTTGTTGCCCATAACAAACCAATCAGAGCGCAGCTCTCTGAGCCCTGATTGGTCGCTACGAGCTCCGATAGGTTACTTAGTTTTGGTAAATGAAGCCCATTATGTATGTGTGACAGCTGCTCTAGTAATTGGGAAGGGTCCCGGCCACTAGACATTAATTACCTATTTAAAGGCATGTTACATGTTGATTGCAGGAGTAAGCAAAGTACTGATTAAAGGGATTGTCCACTAAAAAAAAATTCCGTGCGGACGCTGCTGATGACGCAGGAAAGGGTCAGGCGCAAATAAAAATTACTGGTAAAGATGGAATATACCAAAGAACAAAACAAGGGAAGCTGGAAATCACCTGCAGTGGTCTTGCAGACGCGCTCACCCAAGCTCCCGCTGCCGGAATTTAAAAGTCTGTGTCAGCGGGAAAGCCCAAAATTTCCCCATTTGTCTTCCCTTTAACTCAATTTTAGAAACATTTAAAAGTAAAAAAAGGTGAATGGATCGGGAAAACCACTTACACGGCAAACCTTACCTGCGACAAGCAAAGGATCATAGGAACTGTGATATGGTGTAACAAGAACCAAAGGGACCAGGACATACCCCTAGTAGGCGGGACAAGGTCTTCTGGTGCCCTAGGTAAATCACCTGCAAATGAGCAGATTCTTGGGACCCACCAATGAAGATGATTCTTGGGGTCCATCAGTGGAGTTTAAATTTTTGGCCCACATGACTTAGACTGATCAATGGAGCTGTTTTGGGGGCCCCCCAGTGGAGAGATTCTTGGTTCCCCCCATGAGCGATTCTTGGGGCCCCCCATGAGTGATTCTTGGGGGCCCCCCAGGGAGTTGATTCTTGGGCCCCCCCAGTGGATGTTTTCCTGGGCCCCACCGTGGAGTTGTTCTTGGGGCCCCCCAGTGGATTAAATTCTCGGGCCCACCAGAGATCTTAGGATATCAGGGATCGATTCTTGGGACCCACCAATGGAGCTGATTCTCGGACCTCCAGGAAGAGATTTTTGGGGGCCACCCTGGAGTTATTCTTGCCCACCATGGGAGTTGATTCTTGGGAGCTCCACCGTGGGGTTTTTATTTTTGGGAGCCCACATGGAGTTTATTTTGGGAGTCCACCATTTTATTCTTGGGGCACCGTGGATTTATTTTTGGGGCCCACCATGGGGTTGATTTTGGGGCCACCAGTGGGGGTTGATTCTTGGGCCCCCCAGTGGAGTTATTCTTTCCCCCCATGGGGTTGATTCTTGGGCCCACCCGTGGAGTTTTTCTTGGGGCCCCCCCAATGGATTGATTCTTGGGCTCCCCCAGGGAGTTGATTCTTGCTCCCCCAGGGAGTTGTTTCTTGGGTCCCAAATTTTTTGATTGATTTTTGGGGGCCCAACAGGGGATTTGTTTTTGGGGGCCCCAAAATACATTTTTTTTTTGGGGGCCCCACCTACACTACTTTTCATGACGCAATCAACTTGCACTCTTCCTCTCTTTCTCTGACTTGCATGCTTAGGAGCCTACCATGCCCAAGGGCCCACTGGGGTTTCCCCTTTGGGTTAGTCCATCATCAGCAGTACAATTCTGTCTATTTGCTACCCGTATCAGTCAGGCTAATCAACGTAACAAACCCCAGCTATGACAAAAATTAATTGACAAGTTTTAAAAATTTTTGCAAACAACACCGTGACAAGATGGCCGCCGCGGCTGTGTTCGGAGACAGTGCGGTTCAAAACAAATTCCGAAAAGGGAGGAAAGACAGGGGGCTTTCTATAATCAGGGTTGGGAAAATTATGAAAAATCATTTGGGGTCGGGGCCCCCTTTATGCCACCCTGCTGAAATGTGATCCGAGAGCTGCAAACCACAACTTACTGATCTTCATCCAGCGCAAACAAGGCCAAAAACTTAGTCAGAGCAGAGCGCGGCCATACATAAAACATCAACTGTTTCTGTGTAAAAAACTATTCAAGTTAGGGGGAAATTACAATAGGGATAACTCCCGTCATCCCATCAGAATTGTCGCAGGGGTAGAGAGGATAAGGTCCGAGGGGACCGCCAAAATCTTTTTTCTTTGCCTTGGCAGTGAATTTAAAATTTCTTCCTTTTTGATTGACGCTGAATTGGTTGGAAAATGCGCGACAGTACAAGGGCAACAAATGAAGAAAGGGGTCTTCCCAAACCCCACCACTTTGCTGATACAAAAAAACAGTGGTTACTGTCTGCTTGCGGGGGAA